>CAIGRL010123851.1:0-14032 GCA_903798325.1 Fraxinus xanthoxyloides | reverse complement strand
TCTCCTTCTACCCTTTTCCCATGTGTGTGTGTGTCTTCAGGCATTATCCTTTCCCCCTGGTGGTCACAACAGCTATCCAGAATCTAGATATTATCTTTTAGTTAGATGAAATTTGGGTTATTTCGCTTGTGCAATTAGTAAACTGTAACCTTGAAGGAGACAAAAGTAAGTGTAAGCTTATCGATCAGATGCAACTAATAAATGTTAGATACTTAGATGAGTTTTGTTCAACTTTATTTTTTTTCCAATCTAATTATTATTGTTATTGTGTTGTTGTTGTTGTTGTTTCTTANATTATCCTTTCCCCCTGGTGGTCACAACAGCTATCCAGAATCTAGATATTATCTTTTAGTTAGATGAAATTTGGGTTATTTCGCTTGTGCAATTAGTAAACTGTAACCTTGAAGGAGACAAAAGTAAGTGTAAGCTTATCGATCAGATGCAACTAATAAATGTTAGATACTTAGATGAGTTTTGTTCAACTTTATTTTTTTTCCAATCTAATTATTATTGTTATTGTGTTGTTGTTGTTGTTGTTTCTTACAGGTAATGCTTGGTGTGGATCGCCTTGACATGATCAAAGGAATCCCTCAAAAGCTACTAGCATTTGAGCAGTTTCTTGAGGAAAACCCAAAATGGCGTGATAAAGTTGTTTTGCTGCAAATAGCCGTGCCAACAAGAACTGATGTTCCTGAATGTACCGTTTATGCTCTCTTAAGTCTTATTTGTATTTCATATTATTTCCAATCAGTTTTTAGTTGTTTTATCTTCCCTGGAGGCTTATGTCTCCAGATATATTATTAAGTCACTCTTATATGTTCTCAACAGATCAAAAACTTTCAAGCCAGGTCCATGAAATTGTTGGACGGATCAATGGCAGATTTGGAACTTTGACTGCTGTTCCAATTCATCATTTGGTGAGTATTTCCTCCAGGTTATCATCAACTATTCAGTTTACGCCACTTAATAAATACGCATCGACATGCACACACATACATAATAGTTAAATAATTTTGTGGCAAACAATTTTTGGTAAAGTCAATGCAACTTGCTCCACACTTTCTCTACTTAACTACAGTTCTTCGGAATGGGCATTAACATTTTAGTAATAGTAGGAATAAGGATGGTAGTGAAGTTACTATAAAGGATCATGTAGTCCTCAAAACTCAAAGTTTAAGGTAGTTAGGGTTGATTACTAAATGAAGGAGGAACGAAAGATGATGTAATGTATAGGATTAGAGTGGGTTGGATGTTATGGTGAAGTGCTACAGAATTTCTAGTGATAAAAAAGATCTTGTAAGGTAAAAGGCCAGTTTCATGGAACAATGGTTAGACACCTTATGATTTACGGTACTCAGTGTTGGGCTCTTAAAGGAAAAAAATGTCCATAAGATGAATGTAGCGGAAATGTGGATGTTAATATAGATGTCTTGGCATACTAAATGGATAAGATAATAAATGAGAACATATATGCTTACAGGTGGAGGAGGCTTCAACATGAGAATAAATTATGGGAAAGATAACTTAGTTGTGAAAGATAACTTAGTTGATTGAACATGTTTTGCATGGACGTGGAGAGGGTTAGATGAAAATTAGCATTGCCAATTGTTGTTGCTAAGGATCTTTTAGTAGATCTAGCGACGAACCCAACGGACTGCAGGCTTCAGGTAGCCGAGCTTAAATTTATTGGTAACGAGGTTTAGTTTGTTCCTATTGTAATGAGTAAAGAAAATTCTATATATTAAGTGCAGACTGTGATTTTGTAAAGAAAGATTAAGCTTGACTTTCTTTACCCATTTTGTTTATAGCATGCCAGTTGTATTTTCATACTGAATGTGGTTGACTTCTATACGTTATGGTTTTGTGTACATTTTATGATAATCGAAGCAAAAAATTTTGTTGACAGGATCGCTCTCTTGACTTTCAGGCACTGTGTGCACTGTATGCTGTTACCGGTAATAGTAGTTGCCTTTTTTTTTCTTTTACCATATAGCAAAATATTTTTGGCATTTCTTTATCTTTATAATGAGCAGGAATGAACAATTATTAAAAATTGATGCCTTGTCTTACTTTATTGAATTTCTTCTACTTCCTTTCTTAAGTGCCAGACATTTCTCAAAACAATACAATATCTAAACCCATTAAACTATAAATTCATTGATGTTAGTATGATATTGTATAGCGTTCCTAGATTTCATTATAGTTTAAAATTTGATTAAATGAACTCTATGTTTCAAAGGTTTTTTGGAAAATGAAATTATAACGGGTTCATAAACAATACAAATAATAATTAAATCGTTGTCTTTTACATTTTATGCGAAAGAAGGCATATCAACATGGAAAATTAGCTTGTTTGCCTGTGTTGTTGTCCAGGGAGTTTTCACAATGTGTACAACCATATACAAGAGAATACACATTTGCTTCCGTTTCTTTTAACCTTTTGTTTTTCATAACATAAAGCACCCACAGATGAAAACAAAATGCCTTAATAGACTGCTTTTGAAATGTATTGTCACGGTTCATTAGACACTCAGACATGAAGTGACCGTGTCTTTTATTTTATGTTAGTCTTGGGATTGCGCAGTATGATTGTCTCATCACCTTAGTTTAAGTCCCTATTTGGTACACGTTAAAATTTTCATTCTCATTCTTCTACTCATTTTCAATCACACATTTTTCAATAAAATAATATTTTCCATCACATCAATAACTTTTCCTTTTTTTTCAACTACACATTTTCCATCAATCTACTATTCCAGAATACATTCTTCCAAAATAATGTGGCTCAAACACACCATAAATATTTATGTTAGCCTAGCCAGCTTGTCTCTTTAATTTTCTTCAATGCTTGCATCATCTTGAGTTGACCTTATCAATTAATCTTTATCAGCAATGATCCCANTCTAAGCCCCTGTTTGTTCCACATTATTTTTTTCATTCTCATTCTTCTACTCATTTTCAACCACACATTTTTCAATAAAATAATATTTTTCATCACATCAATAACTTTTCCTTTTTTTTCAACTACACATTTTCCATCAATCTACTATTCCAGAATACATTCTTCCAAAATAATGTGGCTCAAACACACCATAAATATTTATGTTAGCCTAGCCAGCTTGTCTCTTTAATTTTCTTCAATGCTTGCATCATCTTGAGTTGACCTTATCAATTAATCTTTATCAGCAATGATCCCACCTTGATGATAGACCTCCAGATAAGGTTCTATAGCCTTGCTAAATTATAGCTGCTATCTCACATCCTGAGGAGTCTCAAGCGTGTGAAATTATGTAACTTCTTAAATTTATTTGTTAATATATCATTGCCCCAATTTGAAGGTGTGAAACTTGTGACTCCATTTATTTTTTCTTATTTGAAACTATGAATTTTCTGTTAAACTAGAACCACTAGAAAATATTTAGATCTTCAAGAATTTCACACTATGTTGATACACGATGTTGAGGCCTATTCAAGTTGGAAGCAGAAAAGAGCTCAATTCAGATTTTGACCGTCTTTTATCAGTTACGAATTCATACATCAGAGTGTTGACTCAAGTTCCTTGGAATCTCAGATTCCAAACTTCCATCATTTGTTTAACAATGTTTCATCCATCACATTACAATCCGAAAATTAAAATGTCACTTTGTGTATTTTCTGAACACTTCATTTCTTCTTATCCTAATAAAAAATTCAAATTGAAGTAACGGGTGATATTTTCAACATTTGACTTGATTCATCAGATGTAGCACTAGTTACGTCTCTGCGGGATGGGATGAATCTCGTCAGCTATGAGTTTGTGGCATGTCAAGATTCCAAAAAAGGAGTTCTCATCCTCAGTGAAGTATTACATCATACTCTTACAGTTTTATTTGCATCCAACTTTAATCGTTGCATAATGATTCGCACTAGTCTTTGTAGTTTGTACCTTCAATTATATGTAATTATCTTTTTACTGCTGCAAATAAGCATGTGAACTGGTATTTTGATTTGAAAAAGCTCAGTACTCAATATGACTTTTGTTTTCTTTTTGGTTCTTTGAAAAGGAGTAAACAATCACATGAATTTTATCTTTTACTTGTTCGAAGAGGTTGATATTCTGTATTAGCTATGAGTTTGTGGCTTGTCAAGATTCCAAAAAATGTTTTTATCCATTTCCTTTTCTTGTGGGTATTTTGGTTCACACTCTATTTCCGTACATTGATTATCCTCAACGTTCTGATTGGTCGAACCAATCTGTCTTACTGATTTTTTGGTCCTTGTACATTTTTGTGCTTCGACAATGAGATTAATCCTTCGGAATGCTTGTAGTTTGCAGGAGCAGCACAGTCTCTTGGTGCTGGTGCAATTCTAGTAAATCCTTGGAACGTCACAGAAGTTGCTGCTGCAATAGGACAAGCTTTGAATATGCCTGCTGAAGAAAGAGAGAAACGTCACCGACATAACTTTGAGCACGTGTCTTCTCATACTGCTCAACAATGGGCTGAGTTCTTCGTGAGGTATGTAAAAGAAATAACAGTTATAATGATCATCTTGTACTTTCGTATTTCCCATAAGTTTGTTTGAGTGTCATTTATACTTGATGAACTAAAATCAAAAGACGTCACCTGGAATGACGTTGTTCTAACTTTGTTAATCAATAAAGGAAGAACAAAGAATGGGAAATTGACAATAGAAAATTGTGCCTAGAGCAGTTAACCTTTTGGTCTGAACTTTCAATTTCCCTTTATTTCCAATCTTTTGTAGAAGTTATGCGGAAAGTTGAAGGACATGTCTGTTAACTGTCTTACCACTTTTTAGATTCTAGGCCTGAGCACATGTACTTGCTGCACCAGAAAATTCAGTAAATTCTGATGAAACCAAATTGGAGAATATTCACAAAACCTGGATAGAAATTGTAGCTTTCATGGTCCTTGCATGAAGGATCAACTTAAAAATACTAACTGCCGTTTGATTTTCCATTGAACTTATGTACACTAAGTAGTGTTATTAATTCAAAGAATCAAAGGTGTGTATACCGAAATGAATTTAATGCCCTTTGAATTCTCACGAATTACCAAAATATTATAAAAATTATGATGAATTTTCCATAAAACCTGTTGCATAGTGAATTGTACAAAATAGGAATTGAAATAAAACGAAAACCTCAGAGATAATTCTGTTGTTTATATGATCGATAAGTAAAGTGGAATGCCCAAAGCAAAAAAGGTTTAATATCTTTGTGGGATTTAAATAGTATCACCATAGACGTGCCATGTTATATTGAAGTCTCCAAATCTTGATAAATCGTTAAACTATATATAATTAAGACCCAATCGTGATGCTATAGCATCCTTTGACCATTTTCCCTATGTTTAATAGGATTAGTGAGTGAGTTGTGGTCCTTCTGGTATTGGGCATTCATGTTTGCATATCATAGAAAACAATATTCTAATTTCTAACTTTTCATTAGATATGTTCATTATGTAATATGACTATGCTCAGTCCATATATTTTACCTTCTTTTTGCTGGAATATTCAATAATTGATGTAAAAGTGCAACATTATCTGGCTGTACCATTCTTGGATGATTTAAGTACATTTTGTGGGGAACATTTTAACCAACTGGCCAAGATTGTTATGTGATTCTACAAGTCAAGAACCTCGTTCAGTGCTTCACATTGAAAGAGATTTTTATGTTATATTTCTTAAAGATGCTAACCCGTTGCTAGATCTTTCCTCACTTTCTTTGTAGAAGTAAGAGACCAGCACTAATGTAGGAGAATCTGACATCTAACTGCAGATTACCTGAAATTTAATCATCACTCAACTGATATTTGCAGTGAATTAAATGATACCATTATTGAAGCCCAGCAGAGGATAAGAAAAGTTCCACCTCAACTTGTTTTCAGTGATGCAATCCAGCACTATTTGCAATCTACAAATCGGTTACTTATACTGGTATGTTCCTTGCTGATTTCTGATTGAAAAAATACGTTGATCTTGGTTTGCAAATAAATATGTCTCAGAAAATAGTAAGTATATTTCATTCTTTGATTTAGTAAAGGTATTTATCGGGTATAAATTGTGAAGGAAAAGGAAAATGATTAACAACTCAAACTTTGGAAACAAATTCTAAATCCTTCTCTGTACCTACAAATTAGGACTCATCTTTGCCAGGATGTTGACAAAATAATTAGCGATTTTGTAGACTTCCCTCACGAGCAAGCTAGAAGATGTCTACCATTCCTAGCTTGCTTGTAAATGACTCAAAAACAGGTTTTGAAGACCTTTTAGTAAGAACTGCTTTCTGTAGGAAAATATGGCATGCGGACTACACTTCATTCTATTCTCTCTTTAATGAATTGCCTATCTACCTCAACATGTAGGCTGAATTCATTTTCAGATCAAGAATTGTGGAATTTTCATAAAAGGGTAACTGCGAGACTTGAACTTAGGATATTTGCTTGCTTTTATATCACGTTGGACAACCTCTTCTAAAAGTTTAAGCTAATAGAAAGGGAAGGAATTTATTTATTTGTATTTATATGTAAAATAGGAAAATGGAAGTAGCTAGACTCTATATGCGAACTCAGACAAGCAGGTAGATGAATTTGGCTTCAGTGACTGAAGAGTTCAAGGCAGTGCTCCAAATGGGACAATCGTTTTAGTTTCTTCTAATAGTTTAGCTTCTTGCCATCTGATCCTGTGTTGTTTCTATGTCAAGTCTTAGCTCTGAATGATGAAGCTTATGGAAATTGTAAAATATCTAACTTCCAAAAATCTCCATGTAAAAAATGCACTATCTGATAGCATTATGGTATCATTATTTGACATAAATTTTATTTAGAGCTCTAGTAATTGTGGGAGGTGTGAACTATAAGTCTATGTTAGTATTTTGCACGAGTTTTCTTTCCATGAAATAACAGTAGGTTATAGAGTGTAACTTGTGTTCTATGGAAAGCTCCCTGCCCCCACCCCATCCCCAAAGAAACGAGGGGGGCATAATTAACAATACCAAATATAACAATATAGCTGTTTTCTTGTTTGTTGATTATAATAAAAACAGGGTTTCAATGCTACACTAACTGAACCGGTCGACACTCCTGGAAGAAGAGGTGGAGATCAGATTAAAGAAATGGAACTTAAATTGCACCCTGAGCTGAAAGGACCTCTGAAGATGCTTTGTAATGATCCAAATACAACGATTGTTGTCCTCAGTGGAAGCGAGAGAAGTGTCTTAGATGATGTAAAACTCTTTTTTTTTCTCCTCCTGCCACACCTATTGCTTCCATGTTCCTTCCTGAAATGATTTATTATGCAGAACTTTGGTGAGTTTGACATGTGGTTGGCAGCTGAGAATGGGATGTTTTTGCGTGCTACAAAGGGTGAATGGATGACAACGATGCCGGAGCATTTAAATATGGATTGGGTTGACAGTGTGAAGGTGAATGTGACTTCAACCTATTGAACTACCTCTTCTCAAAGCTTAAGTTGTTAAATAGGAGAAATGTATATTTTATTTATTCTTCAACACATCCCCCACGTGCACACCGAATTCATTTTTATCATCAAACATTTGACGTGTTCAAATTTTACAAATGGGTCACATGAATCATCTCATCTAAAAGCTTAAGCCATTAGAGAGGAGACATTTTATTATTTATATTTAATCTTTGACACTGTATTCATTATGTCCTCTTCCAACATAAATATTTATTGGTGTTTTTCGTAACAATTCAGCATGTTTTTGAGTATTTCACTGCAAGAACCCCGAGATCACATTTTGAAAGTCGTGAAACTTCACTTGTATGGAACTACAAGTATGCAGGTAATTAATTTCAGCGACGTTGTCCTTGGCGCTTGGATTTTCTCACAACGTACCTTGTCTAACTCTGTTTTCCATTTTCTTTTCTTTCAATATATTTTCAGATATTGAATTTGGAAGGTTGCAAGCTAGAGACATGCTGCAGCATCTCTGGACTGGTCCAATTGGTAACTCATCTGTAGATGTTGTCCAAGGAAGCCGCTCAGTTGAGATGCGAGCAGTTGGTGTGACAAAGGTATCCACATATTTTTAATACTTGAAATGTTTGATTATCTATAAAATGTGACCCATGCCAAAAATATCACAATTACCTTCTCGTCATGGGCCATAACACTGAAAACTACAACCGAAACCCTTTCACCGGGCATTAACTTGGAACTCTGACTCTTTGCTCTTAAGAACACTTTCCATTCTTTGACTCTTTCTATACAACCTAATAACAGACAGCTAATGCTTTCCATTCAATGAGCATGGTTCTACTGTCAGTCTGTGACCCCTGAAGGTATTGGGGGGATTGTGATCTCGTGGGGTGGGAACTTTGTTGGCAGAAGTAATACTTACAATCATATAATAATTTTATATTTCTGATCCTTTTCCTCTTTCTGTCTACAGGGTGCTGCTATTGAACGTATACTGGGAGAGATAGTTCATAAAAAAGCCATTTGTACACCAATAGATTATGTCCTGTGCTTGGGGCATTTCTTAGGGAAGGTATATTTTCTTACTTTTCTAATTGAAGATTTTAATGGTAAATATCACAGTTGCTTTAAATTTCGTATTTGAAGCTTAACTTCCTCTTTACCAAGTCATTTTCTATCTCCTGATTTTTTTATTTGTATTTCTTTGTCATACAATTTTCTATTATCTCGTCCGCATCATAGTGGCAAGATTGGGAAGTAGGGGTCAGGATTTAAATCCCATTGCAAACTCTTGTATCCTATGATCTGCATAAGGATGTCCACCCTCCCTTCCTCCCTCCATCAAAGAGATGAAAATAACTGTCTGCAATTTTATTTCTGAAGCATTTGTGTGAAATAACTGTCTGTACTTGCTTGTTCAAGTGTAAATTTAATGGTCCTTGCCTTTGTTTGAATGCATTGTTTATTCTTACAATCCGATGGTATTCTTAGTAATTTTCCTGTGTGAAAGTCTCGTCTCATTAATTGTATTGGTACAATAATTCATGTTCCACTGATTATGCTGCTGCTTTGTATCAGGATGAGGATGTTTACACATTTTTTGAGCCTGAGCTTTCTTTTGAAACTATGGGTATACCAAGAACAAAAGCGTCTGATGCAACGAAGCTCGCTCACGAGAAAAGGCCGACTTCAAAGCTTCCATCTGGTAGAAGCAACTCCAAGTCTCAGGTTAAGAGTCAACAATGTGGGCCAAACCCAGTCAAAAAATCATTTAACGGTGCCTCTGGGAACAGCCGGAGGTCTTCATCAGAAAATATCTCGTGGAATGTGCTCGATTTGAAAAAGGAGAACTATTTTTCTTGTGCCGTTGGCCGCACTCGCACGAATGCTCGGTACCTTCTCAATACATCAGATGATGTTGTGGTGTTTCTCAAGGAGATGACTGAAGCTTCCTTGTTGAACTAGTAAAGCATCGAATTGCGTTCATAATGTTTCTAGTTTCAGTTTTCGACAATAAGTAAGTGCAAGTTTGATATGGAGTATCAGATTGTGTTGAATTCCGTACTAGACAATATATTACCTTTTCCTTTTTTAAATTGACGTTGATAGTTTATTTAATGCGTGGTTTCTTTGAGCTAATTTCATTCAACTCGCAAGCATAAAGTACCTGATTAATCAATGGAACGACAAAACCTGCGTACAAGAGAGTATAAAAATAAAAAATAAAAAATAAAAAAATCATTTAATAGATTCTCAATGTCAACACCTCAGCAAATTGCCTGAGGACAATGTAGTTTGCTCCTTGAGAGCAGTATTTAGCAAACTACAACGTTATTCAAAGAAAAGGGAAATTGAAACGTCTAGAAGAACCATTCTAATCACTATCCAGGCTGTATAGAGATATATAAAGAACAATTCAAAAATGAGCCGAAGATGAAATCTGATAATGATTAAATAACTGGTATCTCATCCCCTAGCACAATATGCTGAAATGGCCCGCGAGTTGTTGGTCCAAAATACTTAGGCCGCAGGGATTTTCCTGTTGGGTTCAAAGACATACTTGATCAATGATTCCTTAATTGGTAGCAATTCAGGAAACTCATTCTTCAACTTGGAGGCATCCATTTCGTTGTTACTTCTAGCAGCAACTATCACCTTAGCTTGCTCTTCAATTGTGAAGTTTGACCATTTGAAACCTGGATCAATATATTTCTTGTACATCTCCAAGATCTCATTGTGGCTGACAACACCCGGGTTGGTGAAGTTCCATATGCCCCTTAGGTTCCGTTTTGCCATCTCAATTGAAATCGGAAGAAGCTCATCCAAGATGGTCATACTGTTGGGAATATTAACTACCTTATCATATCGAGAAATCTTGGTAATGAAATTGCGTGGGTTGCTCAAGTCTGATGAAATAGGCATTCTAACTCTGAGCGTGCAGACATTGCCATATTCTTTCAAGAGCTCTTCCACCTGATTGACAGGAGTCACAGGAGTTGATATTAATAACCATATATATGCATATAATGATATGATTTAGACCTATCATGTAAGTTGTAACTATTTTAAAGGAAAAAATTAATGGAAAGGCAAGGGACTCGAATTACCATGGCCTTGGTCTTTGAATAGAATGAGCCAGCGAAATTAGGTTTGTCTTCCTCTTTAAATCCAATGTCAGACCCTTCAGGGTGTGCAGCATCATATTCAAATATACATCCAGTGGCAAAGTTCATCATCAGGAGACCCTGCTCTCGGCATACATCTGCTAAGTTGAGTGTACCAGCAACATTGGTACGAATGGTTTCAGGTTTGTGAGATTCACACCAGTCAACATTGGGTCTACCAGTTACTCCAGCAGCATTAAAAACATGTGTAGGCTTAACAGTGAGGATATCTGCCAAAAGCTTTGAGCGATCCTCAAGGCGTCCCTTTCCATACTCGTAAGGGATACCCTGTTTCTCACACAATTTTCCTAGTAAACCACCAATCCATCCAGTCCTGCCATAGATCAAAAACTTGTAAGGTGGTTTTTGAGGTGAACTGTTACTTTTGGAAGCAGGATTAGACTTGTCTGTGAATTCTGACTTTCCAGAATCATATTTCTCCACATCATCAAAATGCCTTTCAATTCCACAAGGCATCATCAGCATCCGAGGGTGAGGAAGTAATGCTCCAGATACATCACCCCACCAATCAGGGTTGTTGATATACCATTCCATGGTCATTTTCAACCCCTCTTCCCACGAGGTTCTCTCAGACCAGCCTAAATTCTTCAGTTTCTGATCATCTAGGAAGTACCTCTGGTCATTAAATGGTCTGTTCTCGACAAACTGAATGCTTTTGTCTGGATCCATGTTGAAAAGATTACATATATTTTTGGCAACGTCAATCACTCTCCTCTCTTTCTTAGTTCCAACGTTGTAAACATGACCAACTTCACCCCTGTGAAGAATGACTTCAAATGCCTCGGCAACATCCTCACAATAGAGATAACTTCGCACATTACAACCATCCCCGTGAATGGGAAGAGGTTTTCCTCTCATGGCTAAAAGGATGAACTTTGGGATTAACTTCTCAGGAAACTGATTGGGACCATAAACATTGTTTCCTCGGGTGGTTATCACAGGCAATCCGTAAGATCTACCATAAGCCATAACAAGCATTTCAGCTCCAGCTTTCGTGGCCGAATATGGGTTTGTGGGCAGGAGTTGTGAGGCTTCGTGATTTCCAACAATAGCATCCTCATCGGTCTCTCCATAAACCTCATCTGTGCTTACATGGATAAACCTTTTGATCTGGCCAGTAACTTTACAGGCCTCCAATAGCACATGAGTGCCATAAATATTATTCTTAGTGAACTCAAAACTGTTGCCAAAAGAATTATCAACATGGGTCTGGGCCGCAAAGTGCATTATAGTGTCAATGTTCTCAGTAATGAGAAGATAGTTGACAAGATCGGCACTTGCAATATCCCCCTTGACAAACTTAAATTTTGGGGAAGATTTGGAGGGGGTTAGGTTTTTAAGGTTCGAGCAGTAATCAAGTTTGTCTAGGACGACAATCTTGTAATCGGGGTAGTTTCGGATGAGCCTATTTGCAACATGACACGCAATGAATCCAGCAGCCCCTGTAATGAGGATATTCTTCGGAGTGTATGCTGCCATTATAATTCAATATCTGCAACCAAAAGAACGCAATATCCAATTCAGATACGCAAAGTAAGTGAATATAGTTTGTTTTATTGACTATTTGTAAAGTAACAACAGAACATGTTAAATCCTTTAACCAAAATATAGGAAAAGATATAGGATTAGGTACAGCGGTCCATCGATCTAAATCAGAAACTAAAGAAACTTCATTAGCAGCACTGACATTCAAAATTTCAATACAAATCCACTCAATGCTGTTAGTTCCAATAAGCTATGCAAAAAAACCAGCCTTTCCAATGCTGATCAGAAATTCATTAATTTCAAGAATTCATTACTTGCTTATACAACACCATGGAGAAAATTTATAGATAAACGTATGTATGATGTAATGATCTGGATCAAATGAAGTATCGCCGACTAGATTCCATACGTTATAATGACAATTCAACACATAGTATCAACAGATCTAGCATAACTACCAAAAACACAGATCATAAATGCAAATATTATACTGCAAACTAAGCATAAACCCAAAAAGTGATTTAGAGGGGGAAAAAAGTTACATAAATATAAGAAAGACCCAGATCATAAATTTACAATCAAACTGAAATGAAGCATGAAACCAAAAGGGACTCTCAAACATAACTTACATAAATGTAAGAAAACCCCAGATCATAAATGCTAAAACTAAGCATAAAACAATACGGATTTTGAAAAACAACTTACATTTGATTTCCAGATCCACCACTCTAATTAAACAGTAAGAGAAAAAGAAGTTTGAAACAATTCCCTTCCAGATAAAGACAGAGATGAAATTTAGATATAGAGAAATGGTCGAAACCAGAGGATGAAAGAAGGGAGAATTGGAGGTGACTCAATGGCTAGAAGCGCGGAGAGTCGAGCAATACCTCTTCCCCCTATAAATGCACACACTCTCTCTCCTGTATATGAGATTACATAACAGATTAGTGTTTGGTAGAGATTAAAATCAGATTAAAATTGAAAAATTAGTCGTTATGGTTGAATTTTATTAGACGGATGAGACTCAACAACGGCCATATTTTCAATTTTAATTGAATTTTAAGTCGTACCAAACAGATCCTAATTATTCAAATGTCGGTCTAATCTAAAATAGATTTTTTTTAATATATATATAATCTAGAAATAAATTATCCAATTAATCTTAAATGAGAACAAATTATGGAACTAATATAGGAAAAAACCAAATGAGTTGTTGATCTCATATAGAATTAAAATGAATAATTACTTAGTCGTTTAGTCCACAATATGCATATTATCCGATTGTGACTTAATTTGAAGAGCTATGTTAAGTGTGCACCTTCATAGGGGGTGGGGTCGTGAGTATTTTATAATCGCGGACCCAACTTCTCATGTGAGAGGACTGTACACTTAGCATAAATCTAATTTGAATCATCGTACAACTATCATTCTTATGTAATACATAATACAAATTAAAACATATAATGTCCAATTAATCTAATATAAGAAACAAATTAATTAATTAATATAATCTAGAATATGAAATATATTCAGCCTAATTAATATGATGCAAGTCGTATGTAGAAAGTGTACACTCAACATATCATTGTTGCAACTGTCATTCTTATCTAATATGAATCATGCTACATTTACAATATTGATTGACAACATTCTATTTGATATCATTATATTTATCCATTTTAAAAAACTGTATTCTACCTCACCTGTTAAGATTTTGACAACACATGATTGTTAATTAATGTTGTACAACTTTATTCTATCTAGTATAGAATACAAATTAAAATATATAATGGCCAATTAATATAAAATAATTAATTAATATAATCTAGAATATAAAATATATTCAAGTCTTGTCAATCTCTCTCTCTCTCTCCATATTTTCCTTCTATTTTGCCTTATCATTAAAAAAAAAAAAAAAA
>CAIGRL010123831.1:0-20311 GCA_903798325.1 Fraxinus xanthoxyloides | reverse complement strand
TTTTACTCATTACAATATATATATATATATATATATATATATATATATACATATATATGTATATGTATATATTTGCAGTTTTTTCAGGGACTTAATATTACAGCAGAACAGAAAAAATTCTTTAGGAAGGCATTTTTAACCTACTATGACGCTGCTGTAGAACTACTTCAGGCAGAACATGCTGTAAGAGCTTTATTCCTTTACACCTGGATCTTGTGTTAGATTTGATTTCGAAATTGGTTTTTTGTAATGTCAATTTTCTGCATTCATAGTTATTTGCAATTTAATATTCATGCATGCCATAGTTCTTTTACTAATGGAATTGTTTTCTTCTCTCCCAAATGGAAGTCACTTCGCCAAATGGAGCATGATAATGCGAAGATTTTAAATGCTAAAGGTGAACTGAGTGAAGAAAACGCCTCTTCATACGAAAAGCTGAGAAAATCATACGACCAACTGTATCGCGGCATCTCATCGTAAGTTACTTGACCTGATCTTTCTGGACATATTTGTTAAGTTTGTCATACAGTGCTTGTGAACCTTCCATTAGTTACTATCGTGTGGACTTTTTCAAGACTAAGTTGGCATACAATTTCTATCTCTGTGAACCTGATATTAGTTTGCATCCACAGAGGGAAGGTGTTGGCAAATATAAGTATCAGAAATCGGGTGTGATTTTGAGCATGAAGCGTCCAGCTATGTTCTTGAGCTCTATTTCTTTCAGATAGCTGGACTTTGAGAATTGAGTTGAGATCATTAAAACTCTTGACATTAATGTAGGGCTCTACTCAACAAGATGAATCAAGTACTTCTTTTAAGCTATCTGAGACTCAGATAGGGGTCGTACTCAATAAAATTCAGTTGATTTGAGCCATAATGCCGAGCTAAGCTAGAGCAACATGGGAGTAACTTCACCTTTTCCAAATGGTTGGCCTTGTTTGCAATAGACACATTCAACCCAACTTAAACTGGTTGGCATTATCTGTTGACAACCTTTATTCATCAACCTATATCTATATCGAGCACAGCAAAGCAGCGGTTCCCGTATTCTATTTTAGAAACATGAAGTTCAAAATGTTTTCACAAAACCATTTTAAGATATGAAGTTAACCCCTTGAGATCTGATAGTTGCCTAGACCACATAAACTAATTTTTAAGCTTCAGCCTGGTTATTAATTGTTTCTACAAAAAAAAAAATTATTAATGAATGAGGCTCTCAGTATCATATATCTGCTTCCTTCTGATATGTTATTCGTCATATATATAAATAACCACGCACCAATATCACATGTATCAAAAAATTTATTGGAGATTTTGAAAGGAAGTGGTGGAGTACAGTTTATATAATATCCATTAAAACTGGGGATGATGTTGACATGCTAACATCAGGGGCATGCCAGTAGAGCACTGATCAGTAGAGAAGGATGATCTTTAACTTATAACTCTAAACAGTATTTTCTGCTGTGCATAAAGGGACGAATGTGCTCAATTTTTAAAATTTTTTTCGTTTGGGATTGAAAGATCACCTGTGTGAACGAGAAAATAAGGAAATAATGGAAGGGAGGAGAAAATGGAGACATCAAAAGAGAAAATAAGAAGAAAATGCTCATCCAGTCCAAATTGAATACCTCGGTTTGACTTGGCACTAGTCCTTGTACAGTTAAGTTAACCTTAATGCATGACATAAATTGATAAGTGAAGCTTTGCCTTTTCAGTTTGAAATGGCTGTGAACCATAAAGGTGGGATCATTTTGGTTAGCATAGTTTGGAGAATTATACTGATCATTTTGGATAGAGGACATTTAAGTCGCGATATGCCAAAAGTTCTCAAAGACATTCATAAAGGATGGAGGGTGGTATAGAGTTCACAAAGAAAAAGTAAGAGGAATTCGCTGATATGGGGAATTGGGATGTCAAAATGATTGCCTTGCATGGATAACAATTGCTAACTTGACTTGAAGACACAAGTGCAGTAGCATGTCAGAGGAGATTCAAAGTTGAGAGCAGTGGTATAATGCCGATTATTTGACTCAAAGGCATTTGGTATGAAGAGGGCATTTGTTGGAGTTCTTTCTTAGTGGAAAAGTCAACCAATCCGTGGGAATTTTTGAAAATGGGCCAAAAGTGGTATGAGCCGTCTGATTATACATGGGTCCCAGTAACATTTGCAAAATACCTGAATTTTTTTATTTTTATTTTTTAAAATTATAAACATGAACTTAACTATATTCAGCTCGAGTCTTCATTTTTATTTTTGGTCTCATGAGGCTTACTTCAGCAGGTGTACCATTTCTTGCTTGCATGTTTTTCTTGCATGCTTTGTTGCCTTTTTCCTGCTGGTTGTTTTGTGCCATATATTTTATCAACCTTCTTGTGGTTAGTGGTCCTCTAGGTATATGCTTACATCTATGATTTTCGTAGCTGTTTCTCTTCCATTTACTAAATTTATAATTCTTTACACTTTAGATTAGCTGAAGCACTTGACATGCAACCTCCAGTGATGCCTGAGGATGGTCATACAACCAGAGTCACATCAGGGGAGGATGTTTCGTCTCCTGGTGTTGGCAAAGATACCTCTTCTCTGGAAGCCTTGTGGGATGATGAAGATACTAGAGCTTTCTACGAGTGCCTGCCAGATCTCAGGTTGAACTTTGGCTGAACCAATTTTATCGTTGATCCTTAAATCAAATGAGGAAGATTGATTATATAATTTTTTTCTTTCTAGAGCCTTCGTTCCAGCTGTGTTGTTGGGAGAGGCAGAACCAAAGTTGAACGAACAATCTCCAAAAACTCAAGAACAACCCAGTGTAAGACATAAGCATTGCTCTTTGTCCACAACTTTTAGTTTTTTGATTGAACTTCAAAAAGATTTTGGAAATCCATCTTCTATAAAGTTTTGACAATGTGATATTGATAGTTATTTTACACCAAAAGTAAGTGATGATATATGCCACTATAAGTTTTTGCTAATACTTCAGTATGCCAGTGAACTCGTGTTGGTTCTTTGAGAATTTATAGGCTGGAAAAATGATCTTAAGTTTATCTCTTCTTTTTTTTGTACCAAGGATTTTCCTCTGGCTTGGAGGTTTTTGGGGGAAGTGGGTTGGGACGGATGAGGGGCACCTGCAATTTTAAGGGCCTTTTCTAAAACGTCAAGTGGAAGTGCAATATAAAAAATCAGTAGAGTTCACTTAATAATGAATGTCTATTTAGGATCTGTGTCAACAATTGGAGATAGCTATTATGCATAGTGTATGGTAAGCTTGTAATTGTGGTTGTACTTCCAGTTTGTGCTGTACATTTTACCCTTCCATAGTGGACTTTATATTAAAAACTTGTACTTAGGTGATTTACTGAAAATGCTGCTGGTTATAATATATATGGCCATAAGCATATGATGCATTTTTAACTTCCCCTGGGTTCAGTTATATCGTCTGATTTTTTTTTGTAGATATATTTCTCTATTCACTAACTTGGAAATTTCTATACGAAGGATCTGGCTCCTGAATCAGATAAAGGTCAGATAGCTACTCAAGATACTGCAGAGGTTTCTGCTGATGCTGGAGCCTTACAAGAGGATAAAGATAGCAAAGGGAAGGATAAAGAAGAAAAAGACAAAGAAAGGACCAAAGAGCCTGACAAAGAGAAGGGAAAAGAGAAGGATGCTGAAAGAAGAGGAGAAAATGAAAAGGACAAAGTTAAAGGTCTTGAAGGAACAAATCTTGATGCTTTGCTACAGAGGCTCCCAAGCTGTGTGAGCCGTGACTTGATTGATCAGTTGACTGTAACCATCCTTCTTGTTCAAGCTTTCATGTATATTACTTTTCATTTGCAACAAATACAGTTTTAATTGAAGCTCTTATTATTAGAATACTAATTTTTCAGGTAGAATTTTGCTATTTAAACTCGAAGGCCAACAGGAAAAAGCTTGTGAGGGCTTTGTTCAATGTTCCTAGGACATCTCTTGAGCTATTGCCATACTATTCACGAATGGTTGCCACACTGTCAACTTGTATGAAGGATATCTGTTCCATGCTTTTACAGTTGTTGGAGGAAGAGTTCAACTTTTTAATAAATAAGAAGGTTAACAAAGCCCTTTTACATGCGTTACTCTGTTTATTGATTTTTTGTCGATCACATTCTATTAATTATTTTATCACCTTTTTGTTCTTTGATTTCAGGATCAAATGAACATTGAAACGAAGATCAGGAACATACGTTTTATTGGAGAACTTTGCAAGTTTAAAATTGCATCAGCGGGCCTTGTTTTCAGTTGTCTAAAGGTATGATAACAAAGTATTTGATAAATATTGATGCCAGTTACTGTTCCTGAAATTTTGTGGGTTTGCTCAGTCTCTATCCTATCTCGTGCGCACACAACATACACAATTTACTCCACGTTTTAAATCATCTGCGCCCATTTACATAACTGGTTCTCCCCTCCCTCCAGGGACCCACACATTCACAACATTGTGCAGGGAAGCTTTTATCCATCACTGTAGTGTATTGGGCATTATGAGTGAATTTTATGCTGCATGGATGACATCCAATGAGGGCATCATTGATTGGTCTTTTATATTTGTCCCGAACTAGATGTATCATCAGTAATTTGGCTATTTGGTTCCTTACTGAATGGACTTGTTTCACTTGTATCAGGCTTGTTTAGATGATTTTACTCATCATAATATTGATGTTGCTTGCAATCTTCTTGAGACATGCGGTCGCTTCCTCTATCGGTCTCCTGAGACTACTGTACGCATGTCTAACATGTTAGAGATATTGATGCGGTTGAAAAATGTCAAAAACTTGGATCCTCGTCAGAGCACTTTAGCCGAGAATGCTTATTACTTGTGCAAACCACCAGAAAGATCAGCTCGGGTCTCCAAAGTTCGTCCTCCACTGCATCAGGTAGTCACACTTTTTGGATCTGTGACTTTGCTGTACAATCTGACTGAATAGTGTGTTAACCTCCTCTATGGTGAAATTTGCAGTACATTAGGAAACTTCTTTTTTCGGATCTTGACAAGTCTACGATTGAGCATGTACTGAGACAGTTACGTAAACTACCTTGGAATGAATGTGAACCGTACATTTTGAAGTGTTTCTTGAAGGTTCATAAGGGAAAATATGGTCAGATTCATTTGATTGCATCCCTCACTGCTGGTCTGAGTCGTTATCATGATGACTTTGCAGTTGCTGTTGTTGATGAGGTTTGTTGTTCAGTATCTAAATTTGGTGTCAAAATTCCGCAAATTTTCTTTCATAATGTTTCTTTGA
Source organism: Fraxinus xanthoxyloides (assembly GCA_903798325.1). NCBI lineage: Eukaryota > Viridiplantae > Streptophyta > Magnoliopsida > Lamiales > Oleaceae > Fraxinus > Fraxinus xanthoxyloides. Next base: position 15,034 of record CAIGRL010123831.1, on the reverse strand, counting down.
ATGAAAGAAAAATGTAATGGCAGGAAAAGGTAGAAAAGTGAAAAATAGTACCCTTCACCCTCCCTGATTCTTTTACCTGTGATATTGTTGTCACTTTGAAAACATGTTAATACTGAAATAATAATTATACTTGTCTTCCAAAAATCCTGTTCATGATATGAAAGCTGCTTTCTCCATTTTTGAGATATTAGCAATTTTCTCAATCTTGCTGTAAGCGAGCTTCCAGTAATTTGTGCTTGTGGTCTTTCTCCTCCTCCTGAGATTCAGAGGCAAGCTTGCTACTTATGCTCAAAAGAGATACAAGAAGCCTCCAGCGCTGTAGCAATAGTTTTGTATATTATGGGAACACCTTCCCCAGTACTACCCCATTGGTCTTCATTCTTGATTAACAATATTTAACAGTAGATTAGATAATGCTAGTGATGCTTGAGTTACCCTGTGAACTTTATTTACAGGTTCCATTTCGAACTAGATCTTATCATGATGGCTTAAAACCTTAAATAGGTGGTTGTAGATTTTTGTTGGCAGGCTTGTTAATAATTGCCAGCTTGAAGGGTCAGATGAGCACCTCAGGGTTGAAAAATAATGCCACTATTTTTTGTACTCCGTTTGGCGAATTTATATAGAGTAACATTAGTGAGTCCTACGAAATAAGTGAATAATAAATTAGTAGGTATGAATGTGGGTTGAAATTAATGTTTTTAACTTTGGTTGTGTTTATAAATTGATTGCCAAACTGGTAATTAATTTCTTTTTAAACTAGGTAACTGTTCGTTTCATTCGAGACAGTGAATGATATACTAAATTAAGCCTCCTTTTGGCAAATTTATAAATTGGTCAGACTTCATTTCCAGCCACATTTCAATTGACTCATAAGGACTATCCACCACTCGTTTGTATCCATATATAAATTAAATCGTTTATAAATTCTTCCCAAACAAGGCTAAATTGTTGGACTTAAGATCGATTGCAGATTTTAACATATTTTTTATTCTATGTTCAGATTAAAGTGTGGAGGTCAGTACATGAGGTCTTGAATTTGCTATCATCCACAAATAAATAACTTCATAGTTTAGTAATCCATTTTTAACTTAAATACTAAAAGCTTTATAGCATTTTCTTACTTTTATTGATTTTATTTTGTACTATTTTTGCCTTTTTGGTCATTTGACTGTGAGGTAAATCTTTACGACTGAGATACTATTTAAATCCTTAAAACTTATTGCATAAATTTTTACAATGATAATTGTTGTGGTTTTCTTGCACATTTGGCTTAACTTTTGGCGAATATGTTAGAAACAGGAAAAGGAAAAGCATGTTTTGCTTGACTTGAATTTGAATTTGAAAGTCTTAAGAGTTACATTTTTATTTTCAGGTTTTGGAAGAAATCAGGCTAGGATTAGAGTTGAATGACTATGGTATGCAGCAACAGCGCATTGCCCACATGCGTTTCTTGGGGGAATTATATAACTATGAGCTTGTGGATTCATCTGTTATTTTTGACACACTCTATTTGATTCTCGTTTTTAGTCATGGGACTGCGGAGGTATGGATTTATTACCTTAAGGGTTTAAATTACATATTTACATCCCAAGAAATTTGAATTTTTCTTCTTGTTTTGGCTTGCTTGATTCATGGAGAACTCTCCCTGGCTCTTTTTGCCCTTTTTTGCTTGGAAAATGATATGATCATGAAGTGTACAGTACCTTCCAAGTTCTTTTCTCCACATGCCCTTGCTCGATTCCATTTTACTAGAACTACCCTGATTAGATTGAATCCCCTTTCTGGAATCACATTCCCAAAGCCTCGGTAATACCAATGCCTGATTATTGCTCAACCTTCTAATTTACATTGTTGTTATTTCCATTTCTTCTTGGTAGAATTTTTTTATGCATCTAATTAAGGGAGGGTTCTGGTTGGGTTTGTGGCTGAAACTATGGAGGTTTACTTGAGTAGCAGGGTTGATGGCTAGATTTCAAATTCACCAAGTTGTACCCCTTGTTTTTTTATTTTTTTCTGATTCTATCTTTCTCATGATCTTGAGACTTCCATATAATAGACTTATAAAGAGTTTCGTACAAATTGTTCCACCAAATTGAATACAACCATAGATTATTTTTGTCTCTTCTAAAATCAAAATTCATTATCTTTGTTTATGATGTGATGCCTATTTGGTGAATTTGATGCTTTGGCGTCACTTCTCGTGATTGAGTTCAAAAGGTGCAGTCTTAAGTTCGAGTACAATCTTTGTATTACCATTATTGATGCATTACATTTTGTAAAGATAAGTTGAGTTGTAGCCATTGTCTAACCCAGTACTTTGCTTTGATGATATTAGCAAGATGTGTTGGATCCACCAGAAGATTGTTTCCGCATCAGGATGGTTATAACACTTCTTGAGACTTGTGGGCATTATTTTGATAGAGGTTCATCGAAGAGGAAACTTGATCGGTTCTTAGTTCATTTCCAGAGGTACATATTAAGCAAAGGTGCACTGCCCCTGGATATTGAGTTTGACCTGCAGGTTTGAGTTCAAATTTTATTTCCTTTCTTTTGTTTATTCTGTTTGTGAGTTAAGTATTCAAACCTGGTGAGCCCTCAAGTTTAGGTTTTTATAATCTACTTATACAGAAACTAACATGCAACCAGAAACTTTTGGATTTCAACACAGGTATTGATGAATAAACAACTTGTGCATTTTTTGCTTTGTTTTGGTTGAATTAGATTATGTTTTTTACAACAAACTTATGGTAACCCGTGTAACTACCCTCTTCATCCTTTGGTAATATAAACCAAAATTCAACTAGATGCTCTGCTTTTGGCCTTCTATGAACAGGCAAACTTATAGTAAGAACTGATATTTAATTTTGTATGTAATGACACAAACAATAAAGCATAAAGTATCTTGGATGCCATATATGCGTAAATATAGGTGTAGCAGTTGTGGCTAATCAAAAGATTTTGATTGAATACGAATCATGAAATTGCCTCAAGTTACTTGTTAAATAAGATGGGTTTCTTTGATTGGCAAACTGCTTCAAGATGAGTACGATTTCTAGAAAGATAAGATCTGCTCTGGTTAGTACGGATGAAATAGTTACTTGTATGCTTTGTGGCTAGAGAAAATAGGAATGAAAGGACTTCCCTGAAGTGGTACGAGAAATGTCTACTGTTTGTCATAGAACTGAGAACGCCTAGTGTCTGCTCCCCTTTCCTTTGACAAGTCCACCAGGAGATGTATGTATAACTTTTGTAAAATGCCATATGGATATTGGATGAGGATTTTGGAGTTAGGCTATCATTTCTCTTACAGTCCCAATTAATCTGTGAGCAAATGATTGGATTTCAATGATGGAATATGGATGGCATATGATCTAGATTTACTTATTTATTACAACTGTTTCTTTTCTTTTTATGTTTTTCTACAATATAACCATTACTGATCTGTGAATTGAGGCAGGATTTATTTGCTGAATTACGCCCCAACATGATTCGATATTTATCAATTGAAGAAGTTAATGCTGCGCTAATTGAACTTGAAGAATATGAGCTTAGAGTTTCATCTGAGAAGGCTCACAGCGATAAGCTTTTAGATACAGAAAAGCCTCCTAGAAGGACATCTGGTGCTCTATCTGTGAATGGACAAGTCCTTGCAAATGGCGCGGAGGAAAATGGTGAATTACATGAAGAGTTTGCTGGGGAGACCGATAGTGAATCTGAGAGTGGCACCATTGATCACGTTGATAATGATGATGAAGAGTCAGATGAAGATAATGAAGGCGAAAGTGATGATGATTATGAAGATGGAGGTGAACCGGCTTCTGATGAGGACGATGAAGTGCACGTCAGGCAGAAGGTGGCAGAAGTGGACCCTCAGGAGGTAGCCGACTTTGACCGAGAACTTCGTGCTCTAATGCAGGCAAGTGGTTTAGGAATTCTGTATTTTTCTAAAATTTTGTTGATTTAACACACTACAAATAGCACACAGTTGAACCATAAAGTATGCTGCATTGCAAACAGAGAATAAAATGTGTTCAGTGTAACATTTTCACTTTACCTTTCCCGTTGGAGTCTGAAGAATTTACTTGGAACATGGTACAGAGGTTTAATGGTCACTGTTTCAATTATTCAGTTTGGATAATGCACTCAAAAATTCAAAATGTCATAGAGATGAATAATTGACACTGTTCAATATTGTAAGTGATGGAATGTTGAAGGGATTATGATTTTAGTAACATGGACTATTCGATGAGTGCAGGAGAGCTTGGATTCCCGAAAATTGGAGCTGCGATCACGGCCTACATTAAACATGATGATACCGATGAATGTGTTTGAGGGCCCCACCAAGGAACATCATGGGAGGGGGTTTGACGGAGAAAGTGGTGATGACACCACAGATGATGGGGCTGGAGGAACAAAGGAGGTTCGGGTGAAGGTCCTTGTGAAGCGGGGAAACAAACAACAAACAAAGCAAATGCAAGTTCCTCGCGATTGGGTCCTGGTACAAAGCACAAAGCAGAAAGAAGCAGCTGAGCTTGAAGAAAAACAAGATATCAAAAGGCGTGTCTTAGAGTACAATGATAGAGAAGAGGAGGAACTCAATGGAGGGACCCAACCACCTGGGTGGACACCAAGTGGTGGAGGCAGAGCTGTGAACCGCGGCCACACATGGGAAGGGCATGGTCGAACTTCTGGATCGCGCCACCGGAATTTATATCATTCTGGTGGTGGGCATTATTATGGTAGAAGAAAGTGAAAGTCAAGTGACATTACTAAGTTCTAGACATCTTCTCTTGCAGCAGTCCCTCAAGTTCTTCCTCACTAGCAACACGGGTACTTCTCTGACAACCAAGATGGCACTACCATGGTGATAGGCCATTTTATTTTTGGCCAAAGGAGTTGCTCGTGTTGTACAGAAGAAGGACGAGCGTCTATCTCAATATGCTAATAGGGTGTGGATTGGAAGATCATTGTTGCTTTTGCGACGTAGCTTTTCAAGAGGAAGGCATGAAGGCGAATACTTATAGTAGCATTATTGTGTTGATTACTCTTTTAAGTCTGGGTTTTATAGCTATAACTCATACAGCCTTTGAGTTTACATGAATGAATCTTAGATATGTAAATTTTATTTTGTGTATGAAAGAATACCGCATTGAAATTACCCGCGGGAAAGAACAGAGGCTGTATTATATTCTCTATGCACGATGGCAGCAAATGCTTGAAACTGCTCTTTTGGGATGGATAAGAATATAAAATTTTTAACCATCTCATTTCGATCTAGTATTGACATGATCGTAATGGTTTATAATGAATGTATTATTCGTAATGTAGTATGTTTTTGCTACTTTACTGTTATACTTAACGCATAGTTTCACTCTCTTGATGATTAGAGACTGCTAAAATGGATAGAACGTTTCTATAAGCTTAGTTTCAAAGTATGTTTGGCTGTGCTTAAAATCTTAAAACTTTACGGTTAAGTCACTCATTTGGTTAAGGTAACGTTTAAAGTTAGTTTCTTACTTGCATATTTAGCCTCGTTTGGTTTAGCCAAAAATCAAATTTTAGTAGGTTTTGATTAAATGCGTGGTCGAGAAGTTGATGAAAATTATGAGTCCAGTTAATATTACTTATTGATATTGACTTTTCTAGTTAAATCTGACATGGCTTGATTTTTTTAAAAAATAAAGGTAAATTTTAACTTTTTTTATTCAAATAATTATTCTGCCTGTCCAACCCGCACATTTCAAAGGCAGTAGAACAACAACATTGTAGGCATCAAATTGGAAAGAATTGATGAATTCTAATCTGGTTTTTTGGATTGAGTTAGATGCAAATGAATATCAGTTTAGATCTCTGAGGACTAAAATCAACCGAGTTGAAACCAGTTTCTTCAAGAATTACCCTCCAAAACTACCCATCTTCAGCATACATGAAAAAATTATCAAACAATTCAATCATCCGATCAACTGCACCGGTTATTCAGATCAGATCCCTCCTTTCAGTCTTTTCCCGCAGTTTCGTCTCCAGAGCAGTCTCAATCTCCCCCTGCCCATTGATTGAAGACTCAGAAGCAGAAGAGAACAAAGATTCCGATCAAGTATCCGGTGTTATCCAAGGCAAAGACCTTCTAAAAAAGACCCACAATGGTAAACTACTTGTACTCGACTTAATTGACCATGGCGCAATGGAACCCGACGCTAGATTGTATAATCAGCTTCTCAAGAGGTGTACTGAGCTGGGCAAGCTCAAAGAAGGCAAGATGGTTCACACTCATTTTGCCAACTCAAAGTTTAATCATTATGTTGTTACGCATAATACGCTAATAAATATGTACGCCAAATGTGATGATTTGAATTTGGCGCGTAAAGTGTTTGATGAAATGCCTGAAAGGGATATGGTTTCTTACACTGTGTTGATCACTGGGTATTCACAGAATAATGAGTCGGAGAAAGCATTTGAGTTTTTTTTGGAGATGGTGAGGATGGGGTTAAAGCCGAATCAGTTCACTTTAGGGAGTGTTCTGAAGGCTGCTGGGAGTTTGCAGAATGATGAGATGGGGAGGGGAATTCACGCGACCTGTGTGAAATGCAGGTACGAGGAGAATGTTTATGTGGGGAGTGCATTGGTGGATATGTATGCAAGGTGTGGACAAATGGAAGAGGCACAAGCCATGTTTGGTAGGCTGGAGAGAATGAATGAGGTTTCCTGGAATGCTGTTATAGCTGCTCATGCAAGGAAAGGCGAGGGAGAGAGTGCAATGAGATTGTTCTCGGAGATGAAAAGGGATGGTTTTGAGCCGACCCATTTTACGTATTCTAGTGTTTTTATGGCGTGTGCAAGTACCGGAGCTTTAGATCAGGGAAAATGGGTGCATGCTGATATGGTGAAATCAGGGCTGAAGCTTATTGCTTTTGTTGGGAATACTCTTCTTGATATGTATGGCAAGGCAGGCAATATTGAGGATGCAAAGAAGGTTTTTGATCGGCTGGCCAAGCGCGACTTGGTTTCATGGAATTCAATGCTTACTGCTTATGCTCAGCATGGACTTGGGAAGGAAACTATAGAATGTTTCGAGGATCTGCGCAGGATGGGATTTCATCCTAATGAAATTACTTTCCTTTGTGTGCTCAATGCTTGCAGCCATGCTGGGCTTTTGGATAAAGGGTTGTATTATTTTGAACTGATGAAGAAATTCAAGATAGAGCCAGAGGTTTCACATTATGTCACAGTTGTTGATTTACTTGGTCGAGCAGGCCAACTTGATCGTTCTGTAAGGTTCATACAAGAAATGACAATTGAACCCACTGCCGTCATTTGGAAAGCGCTTCTTGGAGCTTGTAGGATGCACAAGAATATGGAGTTGGGTGCTTATGCTGCAGAGCGTGTATTTGAACTTGACCCCTATGATTCAGGTCCCCATGTGTTGCTCTCTAACATCTATGCCTCTGCTGGTAGATGGAGTGATGCTGCAAAAGTGAGGAAGATGATGAACGAAAGTGGGGTGAAGAAGGAACCTGCTTGTAGTTGGGTGGAGCTCGAGAATGCTGTACACATTTTCGTGGCAAATGATGTTACACATCCACAGAGAGAGGTGATTCGTAGAATGTGGGAGAAGATCGCTGATAAAATCAAGAAAATTGGATATGTCCCAGATACTACTCATGTGCTGTGGGGTGCCGACCAGCAAGAGAGAGAGGAGAGGTTGCAAAATCATAGCGAGAAACTTGCTCTAGCATTTGCACTTCTCAACACTCCACCAGGATCCCCCATCAGGATCAAGAAGAACATTAGAGTTTGTGGTGATTGCCACACAGCATTCAAGTTTGTATCAGTGGTGGAGAACAGGGAAATCATCTTGAGAGACACCAACAGGTTCCATCATTTTCGTGGTGGCTACTGCTCCTGTGGAGACTATTGGTAGTGGTAGTACTAATACCTAATCTTTTGCTATATAATCGGCACAATTGGTGGTTATCTTGTATTCAAATTCTGATTTGATGTTATTTTGCATCTATAAATTTGTTTTAAAGGTTTAAAGTGAGTTAGTTTTCTTGTTAAATCAGTGAAGTTCCATTTTTCTTTCTGGTTTTGAAGAGATCAAGCTAAAAAGATAAAAGTAACAGTTTAAAACTATGGAAATGTATTCTGTTCAAATCTATACAAAAGAAATTCTAACGGACCACTCCCTTAAGAAGCCCATGAAAGTTTGGCCCTGCCCGAATAAAACCCACGTGAGCAAATGGCAAGAAGGGCATTTTGGATAATAAAGTAAAAGACATGGCTAAAGTGGAGTAAAATCTTGGCATGAAAGGAGGAGAAGAGGCCACGTCTCCTTACAGCATTAAAACCAGGTACCCCTGCCGACAACTACTATCAACTTCACATATTTTTTATTATAATATTTATTAATAAATAAATAATGAGTAATGCACTTTGTATACGGCATTAGGGACCTATAGGTTCCGTCTCAAAGGAGCAGACCCCACAAGTATTTGAAAAAAAATAGGGCGGGTCCACCTTTTGTGAGGACCCTTAATAAATAATTGACCTAGATACAACACACACAAAAATCCATTAGAGGAAGGCCCCTTGTACCGGGCCCTGACAGTCTCCACCTATCACAGGGCGCCAACTCGACGCCCTGTATACAAACCCCCTGTACACCAAGGGTGGGGTCCAATCCATTAATCATTTAACCCACTGGCAGGAATAAAAAAATGTTAGCCACTTGCTGCTTTCCCAATTCAACAACATAAGATAATATTAATAATTGGTGTGCCTTTTTGAGGATTTCATGTCGTCTTTCTTAAGGAATTTCCTCTTTTGTTGTTTCTTTTATTTCTTCTTTTGGCAATATTTCTTGAGAATTACATTAATTTGATTTTGATCAATTGTGTTGTGGCTATTCTTTCTTCCTTTCTTTTCTTATTCAATTTGATCGTATTTAAAATAGATTGTTCTCGATATTTAGATTCGATTATTAACGAGAAATATACCTCCTAAGGATAAACTTTAATAAGAAAATTGCTACAATAACTTGTGTGAAAAGATCCCTACAGGCTACAAGAAAGGAAGGTTAGGTGAGAAAAATAATTATTTGTTAGACATTGATGGGATTTAAAGAGGACATCATTCATTGGTCGAAATTAAATAAGTGAGAATGTTAGATTTAAGACATGATGAAACAAAAATGTAAGAGAAGTTACCCAAACAAATGAAAAGTAATGTTCGGTTGAGCATAAATTAAGATACAAACAGCGTACAAGTAATATATATTTGAACTGTGTACAAAAATATATTTCAATAGCACATTTGTCTAAAGTTGTGCATGAGACTTCATATTCGAAATGTAAGAATAATCACACTAGAAAGTCAGTTGTTGTACGTACGTTGCATGTTATTTTCAATTTTAGTGGAGTATTTAAAAGGATTTCAATTCTATTAAATACAACAAATCGTAACAAATTAATTACAAAATTTAATTTATAATTCAATAATAGTTGTCCTTACAATCAAATAACGAAAAAGAGTAACACGTGGACACAGTACAAACACAATATCCATTACATTTCCAAACTTCTAATGAATATAATTGGAATGGATATTTACGATTATAATAGATGTATATCATTACTTACATATTATTGTGCATACACAGATTATGACATAATTATTTCAAAAAAAAAATATTAAAATATCTCAATTCTCTTTTTGACACATCTCTATATGTAAAACTTGTGTAACTTCTTACATGCCAATAGTATTTCTTCAAGATATTTAACACACATATAATTGCAAGGTCCTATGTAAAGGTTTAGATGAAAATTTACCGGTCTATCCTTGTATTGCAGCAGCCTTATCCGCAAAAAGTGATGAATCCTATGTGGACGCTAATCATTGGTTGCAAGTTGGATTACCTAATTGGGGTTTTACAAGTTTAATAATTTCTTGAAAGAGTTAGTTCGTCCTTCTAATCTTTGATTGGATTCAACGCTCTTCTTAATTTTCTTTCTGAATTATATTGTTGACATTTCAAAATACAAATTCTAAGAAAAAGGTAAAGGAATGAGGTGATAGTATCGAAAAATATGTAACAACGTGATGATTAAAATGTTCGATCATGATATTAGCATTTGTAATAAAATCGGAATACTCATTTTGTAAAGACTTGGCAAACCTCTATTACAATATAGAGATCACACATAAGCTTATTCTCTGCAAACAAAAATTCCATCAACACATGTTTTGTTAAATCAACAGAGTTGCTGAAAAATAAATACGTAGATTAGAAATATCACGCCCCAGTTTGGCCTCTATTTTTAGAACTTACTTTTTTCTCAAGCCCATTTTCAAACCCATATTTTATGAGATACACAATTTTTCAACCACATATTATACTATCTTTTATCAAAATTTACAAAAATTTTAGTTTTCATTCAAACCAAACACGGGTAAATTTATAGGGAAGATTGCAACCGCGGTCCTAAACCTTTTCATTTTTTTCAGATTTTACCTCAACTTTCATTATGCGCCACCAAAGTCTCAAACATTTCAAAAATATGCAGCAGAGGTCTAAATGGATAGAAACCATCTATTTGACCATTAGTCAACCTAAAATATTAAAAAATGGGATATTTTAACTATTTTAAGGAGGGATATCTCCATCCATACAATAATTCCCCTTTTAAAATAATAAATAAATAAAAAAATCACCATCTTCTTCATTTTAAATTTAGTCAAAATTAATTTATTTGGTCAATTAACGGTCATTTCTATCCATTTGGACCTCTGCTGCAAATTTTTTAAAGGTTTGTGACATATAGTGACACAAAATTAAGGTTGTGATAAAGTTTGAAAAAACAAAACGAAAATATTACGGACAACTGCCGCAACTTTCCCAAATTTATAATTTAGATATCTTTTAGGTCCCATCAAATATTATAACATTTTAACAGTATAGTTGACATTGTTGTACTTCTTCTACCTAGACCTAGTTGATGTGGGGCACTCACCTTTTGTCCTAACTTTTCGTATTTTTCTATTCATTTATTGACTAATGTGGAAGAGTTAGAATTCAATCTGGAAGAAACGAAATCATAATTAAGTTATTTATAGTTTAGCATTAGTTAGTTTTAACAATGAATTAAGAATTGTATCATTCTTTTTTCTTATTTTTTTAAGAAAATATGAAATTCTTGCCAATTAATGTACTCTAGGAATCGAACCAAATTAAAGCTCGATCGGTTTGGTCTAATTCGATTTGTCTCTTTATAGAATAAGTCAAATTTTTACCAATAGGGAGAGAGAGAATGGGCCAAATGTAGACTTATATTCGACTTATACTCATTATGCATGTGGGGTACCATTAAGGTAGGAACATGTATCACAAACATTTATTTTAGTAACCAATTAGAGTGGAGCAAGATGGGTCTTGCTTCATGTACAAGGGCCTCTACATTTTTTTGTCAAATTTTCATTGGTCTATTTTTATCAGTTTTTCAACAAACAGTACAATTTTTACACTTACCTCCCTAGCATCAAACCCTCGCAAAAGGCTCATGTACAAATGGTTTTCCCCATCGACGAGTGTGTGTGGTGGAGGCTAGATAGAGAGTTGATTTTTAAGAGATTTTGAATTTATAGATTGTTCGATTCCTATTAATTTATTTTATGATTTGTTACATAATTATTTTTAACCACACATTCACACAATAAAATATTCTACACGTTTTTTTAGAATTTTTTTCAACTTTTTAATCACACATTTTCCTAAAAAGTACTATTCAATTTCTTTTTTTTTTTTCCCGAATTAATGGGACTCAAAACATGTACTTGTTATTTATGCCTAAATGGGAAAGATTGTCACGTTTTGTTTGTGGGTCCTCTTTATATTTACTAGTTGCAGTGAAATTGTTGCACGCGATACTGAAGTTATATTTTAAGTCTTACAATTCTATTATTTTTCAATGTTGAGTTAATTGATTGTTAATGAAAATGAGCATTTCATTAAATAAGAACTTCTGCATACGACTAATCAGAGTAAACGTGCGTTGCACGTTATTCTGAAATATTTAAAAGTGTCGTGAAAGTAATATTTGATCTTTCATTTACTATTTTGTTCTGAATATAAGAGAAATACAAGTCTGTGAAAATAAATGTTAATTATTATACACGCACATAAAATAGTGAAATGTATACTTGAATGTGAGTATTAAAATTATAACGAAATACATAAATGAAGATGAATAAAAATACGATACATGAATTAACGTGAATGTTAATTAATCTAGAATTAACACTGAGAAATATATATGTAAACGTGACAATGAATGACAAATCATTTATATTACATAAATATAATTAGCTGCATCTTGGAATTTGAATAACTAATCAATATTAATTAAATGAATGTGAATATTAATTAATTGAGAATTAATTATAGTATTTATTATCATTTTTAAATTAAATATTTATAAAAATAAAAAATAAAATATTATTGAAATAATTGAATTTTACCATGATTATAATCATCAAAAATATGATTCCCACACGATATATTATAGATTATTAGTCTGTTTGACCTTTTGTGGAAGGAAAGGATAACTCAACTGACGGTCCAGATTTGTTAATCACCATTTTAGAGATGGCTTTTATTGGTGACACTGACAACACACATCCCTCTTTGTCACTCCTTTAAGGTTTCTCTCTTCATTCTTAGCCTATACTAGAGAGAGAGAGAGAGAGAGAGAGAGTTGTTGCAGTTGCAAAGCTGACACTACGCGTCATGTTATCTTAGAATATTTTTTGTCACTGATTTTGCATCCTCCCATTTTTTATGGAAAATTAGGAGAGATCCCAATTTTAGCCCCTCTTATGCATATTCTTAATACAATAATACATTTTAAATAGTGATGTGATAAAAAATATATAGTTAAAAAATAAGAAAAAATTTAAATTTACTTGTATTATTATTTTATTGATGATTGTTTAGTTGAAAACGAGTATTGAAAGAAGTGGATCAAACAAAGCCTTAAATTATGTTTTACTTGAATATTGAGCTGACTAGATTATCGAGTCGTTGAATTAATCTGTATGTCGGTGGTTTAATATTGTTATCGAGTCTATTGTTACAGAAATATAGAAGTTTAATATTTGGATGCCAGTGTAGGTTTCTTTATTATAATACGTAAGAAGTCATGGATCAAACGCTACTATAATTGTTTTTGTAACTTTTTTAAAGAATCGAAGGGTTTTACCGACATGTTCACTGTTTTTCGTGAAAATAGTCAGTTAGATAAATCAAGAACCTATTTAAACATACTAATTAGAGCAAACTAGGGTTTGATTTTTCAATCAAACTAATCGTCCAATTCGATTCGAATTTAATAACTGTACCGTAAGAGTTGACATGTAAAGCTTAGTGTATAAATATAAATTAGACTAAAATCTTAAATGACTTATTCAATGTGATATTAAAGTGTATAAATATTTTTTTTTAAAAAAAATTGAAGATAGGCAACCTTATTATTAAGGTAGTTTAATAGTTGATACGTATTACAAATCGTGTGATAAACTATAATGAGTAACAAGAACATGTATAGAGTGAAAAATAATAATAATAATAATAATAATAATAATAATAATAATAATCTAGTCAACCTCATTATTTTAAATAAGAATTCAGAATCTACATCGGGAATCATAAATTATTAGTATTTTTAATTTTTTTTTTTATATTAAGAACATTTGAAGTACTAGATTAGTTGATGTCATCCATGATGTTTTTTTTTCGACAAATATATATTGTTTATATTTATACTATGACTAATAGCATTTAGTTTTTTTATATTTATTTATCGTGGTCAAATCTATTATAGTTATAGTCATTTTTCGTACAATTTACGAACACAAGGAGGAAAAAACTTGTTCATACGTTGCTCTTTGATTTTATACAAATTTGTTCATCCTGTAGTAATTGCCACAAAGATTGAATGTGAACTCCATTAGAGATAAATCATAAATTGCACTACTCTAAAAATTACTTGCCAAGTATGAGAAACCACGTCAAACAATTGTAAACATTGTGATTAGCGTTTAAAAAAATTTGTGATGTAAAATCTTTACTTGTTGATGTGCGATAACGTGTAATTAAAAATAAGAAAAAAAAAATTAGATTTACGTTTAAAATTATTTTATTGAAAAAATTGCAATTAAAAATAAAAGAAAAAAATATGCTTTAAAAATAATGGCGACTGAACTTGGGCTTAATTGAACCCATAATTTTTACACACTTTCTTAACCAATCGATAAGGGATAACATAATTATTTTTTTGCCATAAGGGTCTTAAACTGTGATGTGACTCGATGATAATTGGCAAATGTACAAAACTGGACAGAAGCACAAAGTACTGTAGCCCTCAATCAATGGATCCTTTCTACATGCTTGCCTTTTCATGCAACAGGCAGAGCCATTTCATAGTATAGACACAAATCTATCAAATCACGTGACTCTTTCTCTTTCACGCCTTTAATTTTATCTGTCCGGTAAATAGGACATTCTTGCAATACAATTTATTTATTTTATTCTTGTAAAATTTCCATCAACATAGTTTTGTGAGATGATAAATTAGACAAAACAAGATTTTCGTCTGGTTTAGTTTAAATTTATAGTCAAATTTTTCATTCAATCTATTTCTTTCGCGTCATATTTTGTAATCTTTTATATACAATTTTGATGTACAAGTAACAAAATTCATTTTTTAAATACAAGAATTTGAGAGAAACTACTAGTATATATACTCAAATAATATAGTAGAGACACAAGTAGAATCACTTATGGTCATGCGGGGTCAAGTGATCCCACAAAATTTTCTGTTTTTGTTATTTAATTTGTCCCAATTCCAATTGCCCTTTCTCATCACAGTTCGTCTGAATTGTAAAAATTAGTTTTTCTTGATTGAAATTGAAATTAAAATTAAAATTTCTTGTTAAAATTACCAATAGATTTTAAAACCCCACTACAACAATACTTTAA
>CAIGRL010123781.1:0-13940 GCA_903798325.1 Fraxinus xanthoxyloides | reverse complement strand
CACAACGATGAAGTTCAAAATCGATCGAATGTAATCGTGCATATATTCAAAGCAAAATTAGAAGAGTTAAAAAATGATTTATTCAAATAGAAATTTTTTGGTCATATTGTTGCTTATATATATATTATTGAACTCTAAAAAGATGGCTCTCTTATGCACATTTATTATTAATTTTTAATGCGGCTCATAAAATTTCTTTTACTGATCAAGTTGATAGAATGGTGTCGTGTGAAATTCCATATAAGAATATATACCTACACCTTCATACAGTTATTATAAAACACAACATGCACGGTCTTTGTGGAAAGTTAAATCCCAAAAATATATGCATGTTAGCGTCTAATTGCTGTATAAACAAATATCCTAAAGACTACTCTACCAATACTATATTTGGTGATAATTCATACCCATTATATAGTTATCTTAATGATTATATTTCTATTAAAGTTAGAGGTCAACTATTAGATAATCGATGGGTTATACCATATAATCATTATTTGAGTGCAAAAATTGATTGTCAAAGTATGTTCTTCTATTAAAACAGTAAAATCTTTATACAATGTGTTTATAAAGGACATTATCGTATTAGTTTTTCTATTGACAAAAACAACCCGAATAAGGAGATAGCGAAGTTTCTGCTTACCAATCTACTGGATGTATATCTCTACCTGAAGTTATGTGGAGAATTTTTTTCTTTTCACATATTGGAAATTTATCCAACTGTTTATATGTTACAACTACATCTTGAAGATAATCAATGTGTAATGTACAATAATAAAGATAATTTGTCCAATGTTATTGGAAATGAGTATACAAAAAGAACAATGTTAACTAATTTTTTNATACATTACAACTACATCTTGAAGATCATCAATATGTAACATACAATCATAAAAATAATTTGTCTACTATTATTGTAAATGAGTATACAAAAAGAACAATGTTAACTAATTTTTTTCCAAATGAATGAAGCAAGCGAATTTGCTCGAATCTTATTGTACCGAGATTTTCCAACTCATTTTACGTAGAACTCGAGTAGAAAAATTTGGACACCTAGAAAGCAACATACTGTTATAGGACGAATCGTGGCAGTTAATCCATCTGAAGGAGAACGCTAATTCCTTCATATTCTTCTTAATCATATAGAGGTGCGACATCATTTGATAATTTATGAAGTTCGAGTGGAACAACTCTTGCTACACATCGAGAAGCAACACTTCTACATGGTTTCCTAATTTGTGATAATCATTGCGAATAATGTTTATCTTAAGCTATTTTGTATGAAATGTCTGTTTCTTTAAGACGTTTGTTTGCTACACTTTTAATGTTATGTAGTCTTAATAATCCAAATTTGTTATGGGATAAATATAAATCTTACATGATTGATGATTATGTGCATCAAAATATACCTATTTAGACTGCTGAATTACAAACTTTAGAAGACATAAATTCTATATTAGAATCATTAGGGAAAATGATAAATGATTACGGAATAGTCCCATTTGTTGTACATATGAATGAATCTCATAAACTGACAAGAATGATTGCCGAAGAAACAATATACTTTGGTACTGAAGGAATACTTCCTTCTGCAAACACATTAAATAGAGAACAAAGATTTGCATACAATATAATCGTGGAGAAAGTAAAATCTGAATTTGGGATGAAGCACCTATGGTACATCGTTATGCTATTGAAGTTGTAGATAATGTAGACTAGCTGCGAGAAGAGGAAATGAAGTTGAAAGATTCTGGTGTTTTTAGTAGTAACCTTGTGGTATGTTCTAAATCGTGATAGTGCTTAACTAGCATTCATTCATATTAAATTTCAGTGTTTTACAAATCAAACACTTTGCTTACTGTTATTTTCACTTCTTCTTATTTACGTTTTAAGTATTTCAGTTTATTTATAGTGGGAATTAATTGCTTATTGCCTCATTCCTTCGTTTGTACATTATTACCCAACATGAGGCTCATACAAAGAAGTTACAAATACTCTTCAACATACTACACGACAATAAAATGTTTTATAGAGAACATATACTTGAATGGAAGATAACTCAATCTATTTAAAATGCTAACACTACCTACAACATAACCAAACTCGTATATCGTACGGGCAAAAACTAGTATCATAAAAGATATTTTAAATATTGGAAAGTTTAAGAATAAAAATATCATCAAAAATCATCAAAAGTATTAATGCTATTATGAGTAAAGATTGAGAATCATAATTTTAATTAAAATGTGGCATGAGAAATAAAATTATAGCTGGCATATAATTACTCATAGAATAATGTTATCTCGATACACTTGATATATTTACAAAAATGTTTAAACCCATGCTTGTCAATTGAATTGTCTGATTTAATAACTATTGTAAAAAGGGTAATTAGGTGTGTTTGATGAATATTATTGAGGAAAAATGTATTTTAAATAGTGATATGATGGGAAATATGTAGTTAAAAATTATTGATATGATTTATTGAAAAATGTGTGGTTGAAAATGAGTTTAGAAAGAATGTGTGTCAAATTGGTGTACACCACAATTTTTTTTGTGCGCTACAATTTAATTATATTTTTAAGTTCTTGTTTGATCAACATTATTTCCAAAATACATTTTTTCTCTTCTTTTTAACTACAAGTTTTTTAATAAAGTAATATCATATACAAACTCAGAATTTTTCCTTATTTTTTAGTTATACATTGTCCATCAATTTACTATTTCAAAATGCATTATTTACCAAATAATGAGGCTTAAACAAAGTTCTCAATCCTTACCCGTCATAGTATTTATGTCCCAAAAAAATTTTCATGACATTTTTTATCACCAAACATTCTATTAGTTTTACACATTTTGTGTATAATAACTGAAAGAAAAAAATTATTGCAACGAACGAAGATGGAAGAGTTTGAGTGCAATTAAAATATGGTACACCTAATAAAATTCGTAGTGATTATATAATTATAATTACCCATGGAAAAATGACTAAATTTAGCACTAAAATGTCCATTATGCCCTTAATGAAAAAAAATATATAAAAAGGATTTTATTGAGTGTGTCACGAATCTGGAGGCAAGTTGCTTTCATGATATGCTACAATAATGTGCTAGTTATTATGTATTGAGTTTATTTTTTGCATTATATACTAAGGTATTGACCAATATTTTTGGGAAATGAAGAATGAATTTGGTTGAAGTTGAAGTCTTGAAGAAGACGATAAATGCATGTGGCGAGATATAACCCGACGTATCATTCTAGACATTTTGGAAAGGTCGAGAATGATATTTTTAAATGTAATTCTTGATATTTTTCAATTGTTGAGAATAACGGTAAAAATTGGGCAAAGCTAAGGAACAATTTTATGTTTAGCGATTTAACATATTGAGTATGGTAACATGTTCGTTTTAGTTAATCGTGTACTTATATGATTGTATTTGTGTTGATGACATGCAGGTACGAGGATGTCATCAGGTTGTTGTCTAGTACAATAGTACATTCGCCAACATGAACAATGAGTGAAAGTGATTTAGGAACAGTACAACATCAATTGCCATTCAAAATGACATTTGATATGAAGAGTTTTATCAATAAGTTGTTCAAAAAGGTTAATGTTGATAGAATAAAGTTTCGAATCCATTTGAAATTCAAAGTTCTGAACATGAATATACCACCTCCCTTGTTTTTATTTTACTCTTCATTTCATCTCTTTTTTTAGGTTCAAAAACTACTATTGACATTTCATATATGAAATTCTTGACACGACATTTCAACTATCAAGGCCCCCTTCAATTAATTGATTTCCATTTGTTTTTGACATTTGAAAATTAGATATCAATGTTTAGTACCTTTTTATATCAACACTCTGAGACTTTATCTTTCTAGAACGATGTTTGATTGATCAGTTTTCATTGATTTTCTACATTTCATATCGTTCTTAACATTTAAAAACTTGTTCTCGACATTTGATGCCATTAATCTCAATGCTTGACAATTCATCTATCAAAAATGATAGTTTAAATTTGGTAAGACATGCTCTAAAAGAACTAATTGAAAAACTTAAAAACATGTAACGTATATCATGTGTTAGAATTTAAGTGTGACCCAAATTCTTTATTGAAGTAATTGAGAAATTCTAATTAATGTGCACGTCAAGAAGAATTCGGTTTGGAATGCTATTGAAGTGCTATGTTAAGTTGAAGTTCTATTTTGGAAGTCTATTGAGAGTTGAAAATTGGTATTAGACTTGAAGTAGAGTTCGGGATGGAGAAAACAATTTGGGAACAAAAAAAATTCGGACAAAACGCCCGGCAACGAGGCACTATGCCGCCACCTGACCCATTTCGTGTTTTTCGCATTTTTCTCTCCTTTTTTGTTTTGGACCCAATTTTTTGGCATTCTACTTCATCAACAACTCTACTAGGAGAGTCTGGACATCCACTACATATTCTCTATAAATATTAGGCTCTTCTATACAATTTTATAAGTGTGAGAAAAGTGATTACTAGATTTTAGGATCAATTATATATTTATCTATTATTATTTGTGCAATAAAATCTCATAATTCCTATACCAAATATTCTTTTGCTTGTGATCAAATACTTCATTATTGTGTCATATAATTTTAACATCTCAATCCAGTGGTTGGCTTCACAACAAGTGGTATCAGAGCCTAGGTTCAGCAGTTTGTAAGAGCGCAATGTTTGATTTGTTCGAGATTCTTTGTTCGTGGTGATGGCTTCCGTGAAGTATGACATTCCGCTTTTGGATCGAAGCACTATTTTTTGCTATGGCAGATTAAGATGCGCATAGTACTGGCACAACTAGATTTGGACGATCCGTTACTGAGAATTGACAAGATGCTCGCAACTTTGACCACGAAGGATAAATTACGGAAGGATAAAAAGGTAGTTTCTCACATTCATCTTCATCTATTGAATACCATTCTTCAGGACATTTTGAATGAGGGTTCAGCAGTTGCTTTATGGTTGAAGTCGAAGCAACTGTGTATGACTAAAAGTCTTACAAGAAGTTGCATCTCAAATAGTCTTTATACTTTCATCGAATGGCAGAAGGAGGATCATTGGAAGATCACTTGGCTATATTGAAAGAGATCGTCACTGATTTGGAAACTTTAGAAGTAGAGTATGATAAAGAAGATTTGGCCATGATCCTATTGTGTTCGTTGCCTACTTCATTTCCTTCATGTAGAGATACGATCTTGTATAGTCGTGATACTCTCACCATTGAGGAGATGTATGGTGCTTTGTTTTCAAAAGAGAAGGTAAAGCATCTGGTTTCAGAGGTCAGAGATGGAGAAGACTTTGTTGTTCATAGTGGTTCTGGAAGGGGCAGATTGGAATCTAATTTCAATAATCTGATTTCTAACTTCTGCAAAAAGAAGGGGCACTTGAAGAATGATTTTTACAAATTGTAAAATAAAGAAAGGTTCATTGCAAGTCGATGTGGGAAATAATTAGTCTTTAGGTGAAGCAGACCTCACAAAGAATATTGTAAGTGAGGGAGATCTTTTAGCTATTTCTAACATCGAGTCTAATTCAAAGGAGGATGGATTCTAGATTTAGTGTGTGTGTTTCATATATGTCATATTAAGGACTTGTTTGTTCCTTATGAAACTGTTTTCAAAGGTGTTGTGGTTGTGGAAGACAACACACCTTGTCGAGTTGTGAAAATTGGTACAGTCAGATTGAAGCTAGTAAATGGGACAATAAGAACACTTGGCCATGCCAACATACTCCGAATTTGAAGAAAAATCTCATCTCATTGTCTAACATTGATTCAAAGGGTTATGAGTTATTTGGTGGAATCGGAACTTTGAAGTTTTGTAAGGGTACCCAAGTTGTATTGGAGAGACATAAAAGGTCTTAGTTATTCATCTTGTAGGGTTGTGCAGAATATAGAAGAGTCAATCAACACAAGTTCAATACTACGATGGACATTCAGTTTTGTACAATATCTTTAGGAGCTCGTAAAGGGTCGAATTAGAATAATACTACTCAGTTGAGTTCAGAAAATATTGATAATGCCACTTTGCCACCATCATCTGCAGTGGTGTCAATAAGTTGAGCTACGAGCTGAAACTCGAAGCTTGGGCTCGGCTCGAGTAAAAACGATTCAAGCTTTTTTTGTTCCAGCCGAGCTGAGCTTTTGCTCAGGCAAAAACTTTAGGCTTGGGCCTTTACGAGTCGAGTTGAGCCAGGTCGATTTTTTATTTAATTTTTTTCACGATGGCTCCTTATAATTACAGGCAACTGAAATTTTTTATAGAACACGAATTGGGTAGGGCTCAAACCGACGTCCCAAAATGGGGCTCAACCCGAGCCTAAGCTCGATTCCATCAAGCCATGAGCTAGCTCGGCTCGGGCTTTTTTCGGGCCAACCATAGGCAGCCTGAGCCTACGAACCGCATTGACATCCCTAATCACCTGCGATGTCATTGTGTTCAAGTATTTGAGCGTAGTAAAATGTTTACAATCTAGCAAGGGGCATTCTTTAAAAGTATTTGAGTTTGATTCTGCTTTGGGGTATGTTACAGTCCAATTTGGTGAATTTTAAAATCATTATAATTTTTTGAGAATTGAAGGTAATCTTGCAGAATGGTGCTTGAATTCATTGGAAGATGTAGAGTATTCTGTGCTTGGTTGGATAAATCAGTTTGGTTATTGTTGAAGAGTCAGTTCATTCCTTGCAAATGGATTTTCTTCTCCAAGTGGAGAATATTTTGAAATTTTGTTCGTTGCAGTGAAATCCGTGTCAATGTGAAGATTGCTATAATTTGGGTGTGACCCGAATTCCTTGTTGAAGTAATTGAAAAATTCTAATTGAAGTACATGGCAAGAAGAATTCAGTTTGGAATGTTATTGGAGCTTATGTCAAGTTGAAATCATATTTTGGAAGCTCGTTGGGAGTTGGAAATTGGTATTGGAGTTGAAGAAGAGTTCGCGATGAAGAAAATAATTTGGGGAAAAAAAATTCGGGCAAAACGCCCAGCGCCGGGCCGCCGCGCCGCCACCTGACCTATTTCGGGTTTTCTACGTTTTTCTCTCCTATTTCATTTTGTACTCGATTTTTGACATTATACTTCATCAACAATTATACTATGAGAGTCTGGACGTCCCCTACATATTCCCTATAAATATTAGATTCTTCTATATAATTTTATAAGTGTGAAAAAAGTGATTACTAGTTTTTAGGATCAATTGTATATTTCTCTATTATTATTGGTGCAATAAAATTTCTTAATTCCATTGCCATATTTTCTTTTATTCTTTTACTTGTGATCAAGTATTTCATTATTATGTCATATAATTTCAATATCTCAATCCAGCGGTTGATTTGACAATGTCTTCACTAAGAAAATAACAAATCCATGCTTTTTTCTTTAGGTTGCACTCCCAGTATTCCCTAATTTCACTGAAATTTAGATCCAACTCTAAAACAACTTAAATTGTTAACATAAACACACACGCACAGAAGATGGTGAAATGTATCCTATTATCAAACATTTTATCATAATTCCGTGTTTATCAAGGATCTTCTCGACTTCCGGACCCATCGCACTTCAATCCTGTAATTAAAGTGAACTTTGACTTACTAAAGCCCTGTTTGGTTTTTATTAAAATCCAATTAAAATCTCAAGTTAAAGTGAAATATTTAATGGCACCCACATCTTTTTAACCACACATTTTATCAATTTTTTTCAAAATCTATTAAAATTCTAATTTTGATCTCTACCCAATAGGGGCTAAATCCGACAAACTAGTGGTTCACCTTGAACCGAGCTCGAACCATTTCAGGCAAACTACTATTTTGTAAACTATTTATTGGATCAGTTGTGCAGATAGTTTTAGCTTCGACGTTCGCAACGTGCCCTAGGCAGCTGTCTTCAAACTGCTTCTTCTATTGCGCATCAAATCAGTCCAAAACAATTTTAATATGTCGACTATTGCTCTGTTGCTCACTTTTGATATTTGCACAACAACACTCTTCTTCCAAGATTTGATATCTATGGGAGCTCTTCATTTACAAATACATTATTGCATAAAGTTAGGTCGAACAATGATCAAGAATTGCACACAAAAAGCAACGTAGTTAAACCAGTAAACAGGTTATAATTAATCATTCCTGGCTGATTAAAACTTAATTTGTTGGTGTAATTATTTGTTGGAATTGGTGCAATATAAATAGCAATCAGATAAACCATGTAAGGAGATGGATGTCAAATTACGTTGATACTATATACGTCATAAAGATAGATAGATGGGCCATGTATATAGATAATGGATCGGCTTTTACGTATTGTTTTGCTATTAAATCAAGCAGTCTCAATATAATTAATTCACGATCTTATTTAGACAAAGCATTTGACTATAGCTACTTTTCGGGATAACTTACAACTATGTTTAGAAAATATACATACAATTATTGGGAGCCCANGTAAACAGGTTATAATTAATCATTCCTGGCTGATTGAAACATAATTTGTTGGTGTAATTATTTGTTGGAATTGGTGCAATATAAATAGCAATCAGATAAACCATGTAAGGAGATGGATGTCAAATTACGTTGATACTATATACGTCATAAAGATAGATAGATGGGCCATGTATATAGATAATGGATCGGCTTTTACGTATTGTTTTGCTATTAAATCAAGCAGTCTCAATATAATTAATTCACGATCTTATTTAGACAAAGCATTTGACTATAGCTACTTTTCGGGATAACTTACAACTATGTTTAGAAAATATACATACAATTATTGGGAGCCCACACTTTTTAAATTCAATCAAATGCTAAGAATTATGAACAATAGAAGAAACATTGCAAAGTTAGTCAAGAAAAAAAAAAGATTGAGTGGGAATCTGATCGGGGAAAGAGACAACTGAGGTAGAAATCGAAAGATTGACGACCGACGATGGTGATTTGGGCAGTTGAAGGAGCAACAGCAACCAAAGACGATGACGAAGATGGAGGATTGGAATTTAGGGTCAGAGAGAACGTAGAAATAGATAGAATGCAATCTTGCTTCAATAATACGGGTCATGTTGGTTTTCATGCATATGGTTGCGTTGAGGAGGTACTTATAAATTCAGCCATGTCAACATAACCATTTTCCATGTAAGCCTATTTTCTTTGCAATTTCACTACAATGAACTTTTAATGATTAAAAGACAAATATACACTTGAGAGTGTTATACAATTACAAAAATATGGTGTTTTTGAAAAGACAATTATACCCCTTAAGTTACAAAAGAAAATTCGTTCACTTTCCATTTAAAATTTCAAAATCAAGTCAATTTCTTTAACTGTTTACTCCAACACAGATAACTACTCTTTCATTTTTCATATGCTTAAATTTTAAAATCTCATAAATTTATCAAACATTAAACAAGAAAATATTGTTTATAGTCATCATTTCGAATCGATAAGTATATTTACATATATTTAATTTTGTTTTCGTTAACTTAGTATATTGTTGTAATCGCTAAATCATAGTTTGATATAGATAGATAATTTTTCACATTTTTTAAATATATCTATAATTTTTTCAAGCAAAACTAAAAAAAAAAAAAAAGTCATCTGCATGTATATTATTTCAAACGAATTTATGGTTGTCTGTAAAATCGCCAACACAGCCATTTGGTCATGAAGAACGCCCAGTCCAACTGATTTTTTCCATTAATATCTATTTTTTTTAAAAAAATATGTTTTGTAATGCCAATATGGAATCATCTGCAATCCCGATTTATTACTTTGGTAAATTTGGAATGAATGAAAATGATCGTTGGGTAGGGAAATGGACAAGTGAAAGACGTGGTGACATTGCAATTATGATAACATCGAGTACATCATATGCAGAAATGTAATACGATTTACAGAACAAGCTGAATTTCGATCCCTCTCACTACAACATGGAATTGGGATTTTATTCAACGAGCATACATCCATTTCAATTCTATCTGTAAATGTTCCTTTTAAAGCTAAAATGCAGGCTCTAATTAAATTAAACCAAGATCGGACAACTCCTGTTTGTGTAACTTTAGTGAGAAAGAATGTCCTCAAAAAAAACACAAAGATTCAATGGGGATCATAATATGAATCATTTTTGGGACACACTGGAGATAGCTCGTGAGAATGATATGTTTATTCTCGAGACAGTTGTTCATCACCATTATCTCACTATTACGCATAGAATTCCCTCAATAATTCAAGACAACAACAATCAAAATAAATTTACAAATGATGATTTGATTGGTTTATCACATCCTTTATATGAGTCAAGTGGGAGCTCATGGCTAGAACGAGTGTATGGTCCTCTGATTGTTTTCTTATGGTTCTTGATGATGAAAATTTGTATGTCGAGAAACTATTTGAAACAAAGAAAGATTTGCAAGAAGTTGTGCATCGTATTGCATTGAAACACAATTTTGAGTTTAAAGTAAAGAAATTAAATAAGTCGATGTACACAATTATCTGCGTTAACGATAGTTGTCGTTGGCGTTTACAAGTGACGAGATCGAAACGAATGAAATCTTTGTAATCCTCTATGCACGAAATCATACTTGCAAGGTGGATATTCTTAGAAATGATCACAAGCACGTCCGAATATAGTTTATTGGTAGGCAGATATTGCACAAATTTCAGGACCCATCGACAATATATAGACCTTCAAACATTATTAATAACATCGGTCAAGAATACGAGGTGGTCATAAGCTACCAGAAGGTTTGTAAGGCTAAAGAATGAGCGTTGGAGGATTTAATGGGCTTGACCAATGAGAGTTATGCTAAACTAGCCACGTATTTCTATAACATTGGGATAACTAATCCTAGCTCAGCATTTTTTATTGAGGGAGAGGACAAGAATCTCTTCAAATATTTCTTCATGCCCTTGGACAATGTATTCTGGGATTTTGAAACACGATGTGACATCTAATTCTAGTTGACGGTTTAACCTTAAGGCAACATGTCAGCATACCAAGATCCAAATTTATTTTCTTGCATTCAGCATAATCGATGATGAGAATGATCTAGTGATGAGTTGGTCTCACAAAGTTGAAGGAAGTAATTAGGGATGTCGAGAATCTTGCATTTGTAACTAATCGGAGGCGGTCAATAATAAATGATATTGCTGAAGTATTTTTCCCAGGCACATCATGGTTATTGCTCGTACCATTATAATGGCATCGTTGTATTGTTTAGTAGAACTGTAGGGTAGAAAATAAATCACATGATGCATGTGATTATCTAATAGAAATGTGGATCGAACATTGGGTACGGTCACATTTTTTATGACGTCAAACAATGCAAAACCCTCTATGTGTTATTCAAGAAGGGTCAAGAGTTACTAATTCTCGCAATGATTGAGTACATTCGTAATAAACTGTAGTAGTGGTTTCATGATCGACGTGAGGAATCATAAACTTGCACAAGTGTGCTAACCCTACTTGGAAAGATAAAACTTTTCAAGACTCTAAAGTTGGCGAAAAAGGTATGTGTGGAACCACCAGATCAGTTTTTTTTCTCCATGAGATGTAGATGTAATATCGGATACATTGTAAACTTGAATGCATGTACACGTGTAGAAAGTTTTAGTTGGAGAGTTTTCCATGTGCGTGTGCAGTTGCAATGGTTATGCATAGAGGATTTCCACCACACACTTTATGGAGTTATTATTACATGACTGATTATTGAAGAGCACCGTATGCCAAACTATATTTCCTCTACCAAAAGAACTCGAGTGGGAAGTTCCTGACCATATTCTCACTTAATAATTTTTTGCTACACAAAGTCATACCATGTACTCCTGGTCATAGACATACATCTAGAATACTATCTATCGGATAATTTTTCCTATCTCTTAAGTGCAACAAGTATGGCGCAACAAGGAATGCTTGCCGATTTTGTACAAGTCATATGTCCCTACATAACATTTCAATGGATATATAATCTCAATAGTATTAACTGTAATTTGTTTGTTAAGTAATTATTGTTGCTGTTAAATATCAAATTAAATATTCTTGTAACTCAATTACAATTTGTTAACAGATCATTTTGAATTTAGAACAATTGGACGCAATTTAGAATGTAAAATGGTGATCAAATACCAAAATTCGTCCAGACAGGATGACTTGTTTAGAGCCAGTCTAGATGGTCAGGAAATTGTTAACAGATGGCTCAATCAGCCATTTTTCCTCTATTTTCACATTCGAATAATCTTCTATTAAATTTTTCGAATTGAAATTGCTCACAATTAGGTCCTCATACATTGTTTCCTATTATTTCACATTCGAATAATCTTCATTTATATTCCTTGTACAGTTAAATATACTCAAAATTACATATATAACTATTTCATTAAAACACAATATTTATATTTCTCATAAAATAATATACAATTCCCTATTGTGTTCGTACAAATTGCAAGCTAACTTCAACCTCCACTTATATATCCAAGATTGGTTGATTGTATCAATCTTGTGTCTAATTCTCAAAAAATCTATATACTTGATTTTGAATATGACACAATCATCCCTATAATTAAATAATAGTATGTTAGTACTATAACAAATAGTTGAAGACTAAGTTTTCAAATTACAAAATTTATAAATACTTACGATACTACTTATCTCCCCGTCATCTTGTCATGCACAACAACTAGTTTGTCATACACTTGAATCAGCGCCTCTCTAGTCATTATGGGAACAATCATAACTATCGGCTCCAATATTTGATCTAGCGACGTTGTGTCAGACAACTATAATCGGAGTCATATACATGTATACTAAAATCAGAGAATACGATCTCAATTGCAAAGTAGTGTGCGTTCACGGTCACTGAAATGTACATATGTGTACAATCCGTCCATGACTTTTCACCTCTCGACCTTAGCCCTATGACCCACTCGAGCATATAATCAGACACCACGTACCTATTCTCCAGGAATATGAGCATTCTATGTTCGATGTCAACGGCATGTGCAAACTCGGTGCTCAAGATGACTTGATTAGGAATGTCAAATGATATTGGGTATCTTCGAACCCGATCGCTTAACAATTACATAGCCATTTTGATATGCTATTAGCAGAAAACGCCAATAAAAGAGAGAGAGAGAGTGTGTGTGTGTGTGTGAGTGAGTGTGTGTGTGTGTGTGTGTGTCATTTAATTAAATCAACAATCAATTATGTAAAAATAATAAATAACAACGAAAATATACTTACACCATTGGCGAACCAAGGTGACTTCAGTGTTACATCTTCAAACCACTTTTTAGCCTTCAGATTTATCATATCCTCTATCTTGTAGCTATCTCTAAAAAAAAGAGAGAAATGTTACAAAAATTATAGATGAGTTAGTATACTTTAGCAAAATCATAAAATACTTACTCAGGTTTAAGGGATTTAAACCATTCATCGAACGATTTCTACCTAACCGGGTCGACCTCGTGGAAGCGATTTGGGAACGTCCTATCCACAAACATCATTTTATTTGCCTCAGTGATAAAGGGAGAAGCGATATAATGTAACGATAATCTTGACCTCTTGCCAACCACCAGCTCCGGCACGTCACTAATAGCCCAAGAATAACTAACCAAGAGGGAGTGAATTGGGTTTTTTAATTTTTTCGAAGAATTAATCTAAATTCAAGTAAGTAAAGACTAAATAAATTAATTCAAAATAATAAGCACAAATATAAAACGATAAGTAAAAAGGAAAAAATAATGGAAATGATATAGTTATTGAGGTTCGATCCAAAGCAACAACTCACACTTAAACTTTATGGGGACATCAATATGACTCACACCGCATCTTATATTATGAGCTTTCATGGGACTTCAATACGACCTACAAATTTAAAGTAAATGAATTTATAATGAAAACTCTCTTAATAAATTATACAAATAAAGTAAGTACTAAA
>CAIGRL010123765.1:0-14766 GCA_903798325.1 Fraxinus xanthoxyloides | reverse complement strand
AATTTAGGCTATTTGTGTGGATTTTCCATAATACAAATCGACTTCAGAAATAATCTTTGAATTAAAACGGTAAAATAATGATTTTTATTTTGTCTCCCCAACGCTATCAAATTTAGCATAACATCTCTACAGTGAAAGTACAACAATGATATGGCAATATATAATTGCACGACAGATATATAAAATCAATTTCTTGCTTTAAATCTTCAATTTCAAGTCTCGAATTTCCAGTCTCTTGATATTATTAGCATTGAATATCTTCCTAACCCTATTCTCGATGTTGGAGAACGAAGAATCCCCGAATTAGAGGTCGAAAGTAGGTTAAATCGTTGTCCAAATTGCTTTCCAATGATGGACGAAATGAAAAAAGTAAACAGAATTCTGCTTAGATTTTTTACCATGTGATTGCATGGCACGATGCTAAGCGATCTCATGGGCACAATGCTAAGCGATCTCATGGCACAACTTAGTTGTAATATATTTTTGCCAAACAATGCCTTGCGGTCGCAGGGCTACCACATGCCTTATCTTTTAAGTCTGTACAATTTGGTCACCGGATTCTCTTCTTTGGTCAACTCGTGTTCATTGTAATTCAATCCGAGGCTTTTGATCTTCCAATTCATGTTCAGTTGGTCCTCATTCTCGGAATTAAGTACACAAATCACCATTTTTGCTCGATTTTCATTTTTTTTTCTCCAAAAGCTCGTCCATCATCGAATTTTACCTAAAAAGATAATATTTATACGAGACTAAGCAATAATATTTAGATTCCTATATTTTAGAAGATCACAAACGCTTTCAATATTTTTATATGTTACACAAAAATGGAAAACATAATATGACAGAGAAAAAGATAAATACTCAACCCAATGTAAATAATAATATAAGTTGACCAAGTCTCATCATGTAATTGACTTATTTTGGACTTACTCGAATACCAAAAAGATGAAAGGTCAAAAATTTCAAAGGCAATAATAAATTCATCCTATCATTCTGGTTGCTTCCACCCGCCAGTCTGTAACATTGTGGGAGACAACAGTGTAGATTTGGTGAGTGGACCCACCTTGTTTTCCATACCGCTAACGCTGACTTTATAGCCATTTCACTCCTCGCATGGCGAGTGCCTCACGCTCGCTTAATTATGAGGATTCCTTAACATAGTAGTTTTTAACTTTTATTTTTCTTAAAAAAATTAATCTATTTCTTGTATATTATAATATCAAAGCCAGAGTTATCATCCTCGGTTCAATCGTTGACTGATAAAATGTCGGGACATTGAATTATTAGCTCAACTCGCAGGTCAATGATTGAATCAATGCATTAGTGGACCGTAAAATTAAATTAAATAAGTTATTCTCGAAAACATAGTTATCACATATCAATCGGATTGATCCAGTTCAAAAACCGTCAAATCAGCCTGAGTTTGGTTTTAATGTTGGACCTAGCATAATAGTCCAATACTAAACCCTACACGACAGTATGGCTAGTTTAACAATTTAGGTCCGATGTCGTCCGACTCTATCGAATAATTCATGACTTCAATTTTCCTTTTCAGCTAGAGAACCATGCTGTTAAATACTGATATAGTGGGAAGGAAGAAAAAATCAAAGCACTCCAAAGATCCAAGCATGTATACACGAATATTCAGAAGTTTGATCGGCCAAGACTCGATAATTAGTTGAAAAGAATATAAAATTTGACAAGATTTCAGTTATTTTCAATTTTATTAAAAATCAAAGTCCAACCATAAAAATGACAATGTGTAAAGCAGTTAAATACAAAATTTGAGTATGAGAAAAATGTTAGAATTTATGAGATAATTTTTATAGGTGTAAATTGCGAAAGTCTCCAATTGATATAATAACTAGTTGTGACTCTTCAAATGCAAATTGTGTATATCAAAAAGTCATGTAAACTGCTTGCGCTACGGTAGATCATTTTAGAGGGAGACGTGCTGAACGTTGTCAAGGGAATTAATGGAGAATCAGAGTATTCGAACTATCCAGGTCTACTTATTGAAGACACGAAGAGCATGCTTGATTTTTTTCAATCTTGGTCGGTTAGTCATGTACCTAGAATGGTTAATGTTGTCTCTCATTCATTAGTAAAGAAAGCACTTAAACTCTCTGAGGAGAGAATAGTATTGTTGGAACCTCCTCCTTGTATCCGAAATTTGCTTCTTTGATATTTATCTCTTCAAAAAAAAAAAAAAGTGTTATGACATTTTGATGTGGTGCAATCTGGACTATTAAATATAAAAAGATGTGATCTAATGGTCCACATTAATTTATATCAAAAGATACAAACGAAGACACTTGAAAATCTATAAATATTCGTAATTCCATATTTTCTATACCAAATAAATTCAAGAAAAAATGATTTCTAAATTCTCTCCTTTTTTTGAAATATTTTTTTTTATTATTTTGCTAAAATTAAATTCCCATTGGATTATTTTCAGAAATAAATTTTTGTTCGAGAAATCTTAGTTCGTGTAAAAACTATTGTCATCACATTCGAGAAATCTTAGTTCGTGTAAAAATTATTGTCAACAATTTGATTCATCCAATAAAATTAATATTATGTGATATTAATTTTGGAAGAAGCATTTTATTTTAAAAGACAAACGTCCATTTGATCCCTTAGCACAAGTGTAGGGCTGAAATCTGTTTTACGAATATTTAAAATCGCATACGTAGTTAGAGCTCACATTTACCATAAAAAAATCCTACAATTATAACTCTACACAGAAACAAGAAGAAGAGAGAGAAGGAAAACACTGTACACACACTGCGAACTAGAGAGAAAGAGCAAAGTGAGAGAATTTTGTTTGGTGGGGGTGTAATGAAAAAATAAAGAAGCAAAGAGCGGAAGAAGAAGAAGAAGAACAGCCCACCGACAGCGTATAGTGTATTAAATACACTCGTTTTTGCATTTCTAATTTTAACTGTTTCATTTTTCAACTCATTAATTGATTTTGTTCGGTTTTTAATTTCCATGGTGGTTTTGGAACTCTGCGATAAAAGCTTGAAGGTTTCGTGTTCACATATAAAGTCACCTCACTTCTGACTGATCTTTCTGAGCATCAAAAAACCCTTCTCCTTTTTGACATTTTTTTTATATTTATTTTGATAAGATGTTTAAGTGGTATTTTTTTTTTTCCTTTCTCTTTGTTTTTTGTTTTTTTTAATGATTCTTAGAGATTAATGTCGTTATATTTTCTTTCAGTTTCAAGTTAATATGATGTTTGGTTTTGTTTTTGATAGAAAAGGGTTAAAGTGAAGAGAAGATAAGCAAATCCTAATCTCAACAGTTTCATCATTTAGCAAAGCTTCGAAAAAATGTATGGAGATTGCCAAGTACTTTCATCAATGGGAGGAAATACTATTTCCTCTGATACCCTCTATTCGTCGTCGATCCAGAACCCGAACTTCAATTTCATGGCAAACATCAATCCTTTCAACATGTTTTCTCCCATTGTGGCCGTAAGTTACGTCCTTCAATGAGGATCTACCTCATTTAAATATTTTGATTTCATTTACGTGCAAAAGTTAGAATTTTGAGCCTTTTATTTGGACGCAGAAAGAAGAAAATGGGTTGGCAAAGAGCAAAGAGGAGATGGAAGGTGGTTCTGGGAGTGAACATATGGAAGGGGTGTCTGGAAATGAGCAAGAAACTGAGGAACAGCCGCAGCCGAAGAAGAAACGTTATCACCGCCACACTGCTCGCCAGATCCAAGAAATGGAAGCGTACGGATTAATTAATCCCTCTCATCACTCGTCTCTATGCTTGTTTTATGTCTATAACCGAAACCATAACCCCGTTTGCAAAATACTCCAACCTAGAGCTAGCTGTGTGCGAGACAGAGAGAGATTAAAGCCTAAAGGGCTTCAATTTTGCAATGTTTTCTCTAATATTATATGTTAATTAATTGTTGGTTATAAATTGTGCAGGCTGTTTAAGGAATGTCCACACCCGGATGATAAACAGCGCATGAAACTAAGCCAAGATCTTGGCCTCAAGCCTCGCCAGGTCAAGTTCTGGTTCCAAAACCGCCGAACCCAACTGAAGGTGCGCCATGTTAGCATCATATTCACCCTCCCCCCCCTCTCTCTCTCTCTCTCACACACACACACACAGAGACATGCCTCAGACAGTGTGAGAGAGAGAGAGAGAGATCTTTCAGTTTCACGGTAATAAAACCCTAAAAATTAAAATGGTTGAAACCAGCTCTATTCCCAATGGGACTACAAGGTCAAAATGAAATGAAAACCCCAGAACAGTGTAGTAAAACGCGTACGCTAGCACGAGGCGCATCTCATTAATTTTGGGTTGCTTTCAAAGACTGCAATCCATTAATGTACGCTGTGGGGGGGTTCACAGTCAACCCTACCACCACTGCTGCATGGGCATCCTAGTGGAAACATGACTTTAATGCATGCTGTTTAGGGTTATAGATATTCATTGAACTTAAGACTAAGAAACCCTTTAGTTAGGGTCTTATATTGGTATTTTGTGTTAATTAATGTAGGCACAACAAGACAGGCAAGATAATGCAGTACTTAAGGCAGAAAATGAGAACCTTAAGAATGAGAATTATAGGTTGCAAGCGGCGTTAAGGAATATTGTATGTCCAAACTGTGGAGGTCCAGCCATGCTGGGAGAGATGGGGTTTGATGAACAGCAGCTTCGACTCGAAAATGCCCGTCTCAAAGAAGAGGTAAGTAGTTTTTTGGATCTCTCTCGTGTTTTTCTTGTATGGAAAGTGAGATAAACTAGATTTTTGTAGTATAATTGTTAATTTAGCATGGTTTGGTTCAGTTAATAATTTAAATTAAAATTTAATTCAAAATCAATAATTAATTTTTTATATATTTTATGGTCCCACAACTTTTCAGTCACACATTTCATCAATTTTTATCAAAATTTAAAATTTTGATTTTTATCTCTATGGCTTAATTTTGTATTAGTGAGGACTATTCTGTATTTGATATTGCCCAAATAGTGAGTACTCAAGTAAAATTATTGGTTATGCTGGAATGTACAATTTAATGAAAATCCATGAAAAATGGAAGTTAAAAAAATAAAATAAAAGCAAACAAGTGAAGCATGCTATCGTGCCTTCTGCATATAAGAGTTCTTTTTCAGTTAATACTACTAACTTTATTTTCTTATGATCAAATTATTTCAATCAGTTCGAGCGCGCATGCTGTCTTGTTCAGCAATACAATGGAAGGCCAATCCAGGGAATTGGACCAACACCTCTCCTTGCCCCTTCCTTGGATCTGGATATGAGTGTTTATCCAAGAAAATTCGAGGAGCATTGCTCTGATATGATCCCTCTACCTTTTATGCCTGAAAATCCCCAGTTTCCAACGGGAAATGCCCTGATCTTGGAAGAGGAAAAAGCTTTAGCTGTTGAATTGGCAATTTCATCCATGGATGAACTTGTGAAAATGTGCCAGACAGGCGAGCCACTATGGATCCGAGCAACAGACACTGGAAAGGAAGTATTGAATGTTGAAGAGTATGAAAGAATGTTTTCATGGTCTATGAATCTCAAGCAGCAGGAATTCAGAATTGAGGCTACCCGGGACACTGCTGTCGTTATTATGAATAGCATTACTCTGGTTGATGCATTCTTGGATTCAGTAAGTCTACAGCTTCTCTTTATTTGTTAAACTAACTTCAAAATCATGTTTTGTAAAATAATGCCAATACTTTATTCTTTTCAGTCTATTTGATATCACTAATGCCCTTGTCTATTTTCAGAGTAAATGGATGGAACTATTTCCTTCCATTATTTCAAGAGCAAAAACACTTCAAATAGTACATTCAAGTGTTTCTGGACATGCCACTGGTTCACTTCATCTGGTACTGAGTACTTTATCTTTCAAATTTTGTTCATTTTCGAACATTTCAAGATCTCTGTATATAGTTGATAATTTTTTTTCTCCTCGTTCGATGTTCATAGATGCATGCCGAACTGCAAGTTCTTTCTCCTTTAGTGCCCACAAGAGAGGCTCATTTCCTACGTTACTGCCAACATAATGCAGAAGAAGGAACATGGACAGTCGTTGATTTTCCTCTCGACAACTTCCAAACCAATTATCCGCCTTCTTTTCCTTATTACAGACGGCGTCCCTCGGGATGCATAATACAAGACATGCCCAACGGTTACTCTAGGGTAAAACCCTATTGTTTATGAGTTTTTCGAAATGAACATGGTATATCTCATGTGAAATTCGTATGAAATACACACTCAATTAAGCTGTTATTCGAATTAATCCAGGTAACATGGGTAGAACATGCAGAGGTTGAGGATAGTCCTATTCATCAAATTTTCAATCATTTTGTGAGTAGTGGTATGGCCTTTGGAGCACAGCGTTGGTTGGCAGTTTTGCAGCGGCAGTGCCAGAGGCTTGCTAGCCTCATGGCTAGAAATATATCAGATCTTGGAGGTGAATCTACTTTTCTCTTATTACAACCTATTATTACATGTAATGTTCACACATATATGCAACAATTATGCTACATGTACAGTTAGTTTGACAGATTATGAGATGGCAAGATGCATGCTGCCTCATTATTTGTCAACAAAGGCGGACATCATCTGTATAAGTAGCTTAATTGTATATGCAATGTTGTTGTTGGATTGTTGGGGTCTCACCATATTGTATCTTTATCCCGGCTTCCAATCAACCTAATACATTTCCAGAATATATTAGGTCGTTTGAATATTTCTATTGGCCATAGTTTATCAACACTCGTATTATAGGGATTATAGCTTAATTCGTGACACATCATGAGAAATCATGAGTGCACTTAATTCATATTCATTGTACAAATGATAATGTATGTTTGCATATATTCATGGATCTGTGAATATATAATCCTTAAGAAATTTTGAAACATTAATGTTGATTAAGGTTCCAAGCCTCTTTAGAAATTAAATCATAAACCCTCAGAAGTTCAACATATTATTACCTGTTTCTATAAACATATGATTCATTTTTCCATTTGATTTTGTTCGTGTTTTAACAGTCAATTTTTATTTCTTTCTGCTATATTTACAGTGATCCCATCTCCTGAAGCAAGGAAAAATCTGATGAATTTGGCCCAAAGGATGATAAGGACATTCTGTCTTAACATAAGCACTTGTTGTGGGCAATCTTGGACAGCCCTTTCTGATTCTGCAGAGGACACTGTTAGGATAACCACAAGAAAAGTTACAGAACCCGGCCAACCCAATGGCTTAATTCTCAGTGCTGTATCCACTAATTGGTTGCCATTTCCTCACAACCAGGTGTTCGATTTCTTGAGAGATGAACGATGTCGAGCTCAGGTAATTCACAAGCATAGATCGATAACTTGTTGACATATTTAGATTAGCATACCCATGTTGAAGCCCAAACATGATTTAACTACCAATTTGGTGTGTATTCCGCAGCTGGATGTTCTTTCCAATGGGAATCCTTTACATGAGGTAGCTCATATTGCAAATGGTTCTCATCCTGGAAACTGCATTTCTCTTTTCCGGATCAATGTAAGTGATTTTTTTTAGTCAAACACCGGGCCGAGTTTAAAAATATTCGTCTCAATATCTTTATATAATGCTGGCAGGTTGCTAGCAACTCATCTCAGAATGTAGAACTAATGCTGCAAGAAAGCTGCACAGATGATTCTGGTAGTATAGTAGTGAACACAACCATTGATGTTGATTCGATCCAACTAGCTATGAACGGTGAAGATCCATCCTGCATTCCCCTTCTCCCCTTGGGATTCATCATATCTCCCATGGGACACACCGTTAATGACTCCAGCATCACCACTGAAGCTAATGGGACACAAAACTCAGAAAATGGGAACCCGCTGCCGGATACTGGTTGCCTACTCACCGTGGGACTTCAAGTTTTGGCAAGCACAATCCCCACTGCAAAACTCAATCTCTCAAGTGTCACTGCCATTAATCACCATTTATGCAAAACAGTTCAGCAAATCCATGCTGCACTTAGTTCCGGCAATGGAAATGGCAACTGCCCGATTAACAGCAACTTTTTCTTGTCTTCTACGGAGCCCGAGAAAGCAGAACCAGCATCTCCAACAAAGCAAAATCATGGTTCCATGTCCTAAATCTGCGGGGTGATTAATAATCATTTGGTAATTAATGAAGGGTGCTGTAATGAAGTTTTAGTATTTTGATTGGACGGAATTGTCGAGTTTTAGGAAGTCAAGAGCGCACCAGTTGTGTTCATGGCTACCTGGTAAGGCTAAGACTTGCGCCGTTTCTTACCAGATAGCAATGGTGGTGGTTCGGGTATTGACTTCTTTTTCTTGTTGTTTCGTTTCAATTATTATAATTAATGATCTAGTTTTTGCCATACTTGATTTCTACTACTCTATGGACGAAGAATTGACGTACTTCCTCTGTGAGAATCAAATAATTTGACTTTTGTAGGAACTTCTCAGTAATAATAAAGTATAAGTCCGTCCGTCAATCTACGCAGACAAAACTAAATGACCAAGTATACATACTGAGCAGAATCGAAAACAACACAAAAAATGTTCACCCAATTCTACAAAACCTAATCTGGGGAGTTCAGAGATAAACCAAGTCCGTCATTATGCAAGAACCTTCAAGAGAGTGATAAAAAGTCTGTACAATCAAGACTCGGAATAGAAACGCTTCTAAATGATCATCAATCCACAAATGAAATGAGATTTTCTTTCAGATTTGGGACGTATCTTACATGATTCAATTGTCCGATAATACCATCATGCATCTTAATGGTAATGTCACCAATACCAAGAACACTCTAAGAGTTATTATCATCCATATACACTTGCATGTGTTCAACTTTTTGTAATTATTAAACCATGACCTATAAGGACACATATATGGAATGTACACCCATAATCCAAAATCTAGTCCTTATCAACTTCTTCATCTGACACAGTCATTACAATTAGGCTATCTAATTCAGAAGTTAGAGCTGAATTATTCAATTCATTATTATTGTGATCTTTATATTTCTTCTTCAATTCAAAGCAATCTCTTTTAAAGTGCCCCAATTTTCTACAAAGGTAACACTTTTTATTGCTTTTATCTCTTGATTTNACCAAGAACACTCTAAGAGTTATTATCATCCATATACACTTGCATGTGTTCAACTTTTTGTAATTATTAAACCATGACCTATAAGGACACATATATGGAATGTACACCCATAATCCAAAATCTAGTCCTTATCAACTTCTTCATCTGACACAGTCATTACAATTAGGCTATCTAATTCAGAAGTTAGAGCTGAATTATTCAATTCATTATTATTGTGATCTTTATATTTCTTCTTCAATTCAAAGCAATCTCTTTTAAAGTGCCCCAATTTTCTACAAAGGTAACACTTTTTATTGCTTTTATCTCTTGATTTAGATCTGATTTTAGATTTGGATTTGAATCTTCTATTGTTGAAATTATTTTCCTTCTCTCAGTCCTCCATCTCACAAACATGTTCTCCTCTCTTGCACTTGTTTTAGATTCTTTCTTGATCTCCAATTCTCGAGATCTTAAAGCATTAGTGACAATGACTTGTATTAGAGCATATCTAGAGCATTTTATCGCATTCTTTATATCTTTAAATGAACCAGGTAATGAATTAAGGAGAATCACGGCAAGGTCTCCATCATCAAATTTTTTTCCCATTATGAGCAAGGCTTTTAACTAGGATACTAAAATCACTCAAATTAGCTTCCAAATTATTTCCACTATCCATCTTGAAGTTAAACAGTTCTCTAAGAGGTAGATTTTATTAGGCAATGTCTTAGTTAGAATTAAAGCATATAATGCAGTCCACAAGTCCCTAGCGGTGGTATGATCTTTAACTTGTCTTACTATATCATCAAATAAGTGCAATATAATAGAACTGTATGTTATTTTACTCTTATCTAGAATTTCGCCAGGCTTGGCTTTCAATTCACCAGAAAAAGTTGCAGGATCATCAAGGGCTTTAGCAACCCTTTGTAGACCAATATGACCTCATTTTCTGCTTCCAAATCGAGTAATCCTCCTTTCCATCTAATTGTGATACTTCGACATTCGAACCCATCACAGATTCTGTAAAGGGTGGTTATTACTCATGGACATAAGTGAAGCAGAACACAGAATGAAAAAACAACAATGATAAAATATGCACAGATTGAAGCAGTGAAGACAATCAATTACTGAGATATAACAGTTGGTACCAAACACTCAGATTGAAGAAATTGAAGGTAAACCTAACATGCTCCTATTATAATCAATCAATAATCCAGGTTCGAGAATAAGCTAAATCACAGTAATATCAAAAAATTTACAAATCAAATTTAAACATGAAATTTATTTCAGGACATATAATAATTGGAATGGTCTCACCAGAATACTATGTATAACATTATTTAAACCTCCAGTCTTGTTAAAGAATTGAACCCAATTCAGAGCCGGATTCATAAAAACGCCCAAGCCTCCAAGGACCTCAGTTCAATATGGTTTCAGTGAACTACATATTAGAAAGAACGCATCAATACGAAAAAGGAAAATTAAAATGATCCAAAGAGCTTTACTCACAGCCTTACAAGGCTCTGATACCAATTGTTGGTATTAATTCAATCAAATACCACACGGACAAAACTAAGTGACCCAATAAACATGCTCTACCAATCGAAAACAACACCAAAATTGTTCTCCCTAGTTCAACAAAGCCTAATCTAGGGAGCTCAAGGTAAACTAAGCAAGAACCTTCAAGAGAAAATGAGAAAAGTCTGCACAACCAGTACTTAGAATAGGAGCACTTCTAAATGATCATCGATCCACAAACGGATCTCCCAAATCACCTATACAACACCAGAATCAGAAATCACATAGCCTAATTAGTGCAGATTTACCGATTTCATTTGGAGTCCAAATAAAACCTAAAACTCTGGACACTACACAACAACACACAAGATTACAGGCTCAATGGGTGAAATACAACACATAACCACGATCTAATACACCTCAAGAAATGGAAGTAGAACCTTTGAAGAATCAATGTAAATCGCCTCCATTAGAAAGAATGAAAACGTGTAAAGCCAGAAGCCAAAAAAAATATGACCGTACATTAGCCAAAAGGAGTATTTATACTTCCATCCTCAGCCTTAGATCAAATCCAATGGTCCAGCTAAGTTTCAAACAAACACAGATCCGGGTAGAGGTAAATGGGCCAATAAGATCACGCCAAGTGGACATAACAAACAAATAACATATTTCAAAAAGGGTTTAAGAACCACAACCCACACCAAATTTAGCCCCAGTTTGATAATCATTATTTGAAAAAAAAACAATTTTTACATACTCATTTTCAATCACATTCACACAATAAAATATTCTGCACGTAAATTCAAACTTTTCTCCACTTTTTAATTCCACATTTATCCTAAAAATGACTATACAAAACATTATTTTTCCCAAATAATGATTTTCAAAAAGAGGCTTAATAGACCCTTATAGTCCAAACTTCAAAATCCATCCTTTATTTGGAGTTGAATATTGAGGAAATTGCACTGGATGTCACTTTTTGGCTGTGCATTTACAAAAATGTTACTTTTTTGAAGTCTTTGCAAAATTGTCATTTCCGGACATTTTTATCCCACTGGATAATTTAAATACCTGACATGTCCTTCATTAAATGAGATTTGACTAGATGAAAAATTGTACAAAAACTGTGTAAATGTCAAGAAGCAGTGTCATTTAAATAAAAAAGACAAAAGAAGTGAATAATTTCCCCAAATAATCCCCATTTTCTCATTCATTTTCTCCGTGCATTGCCGGTTTGAAGTGGGGGATAGATCCAATAGGTAAGAAACTTCTTTCTTTCTTTTCTTTTTCTTTTTTCTTTTTAATTGTTGCAAATTTATTTATAGGTAATCAAATTGATTTTGTCATACTTAATCAAAGGTTTGTGTGAAATAGGGATTTTATTATTATTATTATTATTATTATTATTATTATTATTATTATTATTATTATTTTGCATTTAAGAGTATGCCATGCCTCCGTTTAAAAAGGAAAAAGAGAAACAAGAAATATTTAAATTTAAGGATTTTTTGT
Source organism: Fraxinus xanthoxyloides (assembly GCA_903798325.1). Classification (NCBI taxonomy): domain Eukaryota; kingdom Viridiplantae; phylum Streptophyta; class Magnoliopsida; order Lamiales; family Oleaceae; genus Fraxinus; species Fraxinus xanthoxyloides. The sequence continues at coordinate 2,645 of CAIGRL010123765.1, read as the reverse complement.
TATGGCTTTTTCCCCCTTTTTTAAGGGAATTGGGGCATCAGAAACTGAATTACAAATGTCCAATATAAATTGATTATTTTGTAAGTTTTTGGTTGTAATGGCCAATTTTCATGCCAATAAGCTTAGTATATTATATTATACAGTGTTCGGTTGGGTTTGGGGAGGGATGAATCAAGTTATCATTTTTCATTTGTTGGGGTTAAACTGCAATGTTCTTCATTTCCATAATTTCTTTACGCATCCATTTCTATACCAACTCAAGATATGCTTATTGGACATAAATAGCATGAATATTGTAGAATCGATGATGCCAAGATGGATGGTCCACTTATATGAGAAACAATAAAATTAAAAATGAAGATATTCACCAACAAGTGGAAGTGATACCAGTCCATTCAATATTGAAAGCAATTTTGGTGTATATTCCCTAGCTAATATTGTGAGTTAGTGTTAGGACTTGCCCCATCATTCTTGTTAGGTTCTGTTCTTTATGTTATGGGAAAGGACTTGGAACTCTGCTACAGATGTGTCTGCCTTTTAGGTGCCATTTAAACAACGATTGTATGTATTTAGTTGTACTATGCTTTAAGATGAGTGAAATCATTGTTTAAGTTTTCCTCAAGTTGTTTACTTTCAATTTGTGAGTTCATCCCCTGGTTTGCATCCGTAAATCGAATTAATACTACAAGATATAGCAAAAACAAAGTAAAACTGAAACAATTCGTAAATATGTCTACAGAATAGTTAATTGCTTCGTCCCCATTATATATAATGTTTGGCTAAGCTTAAAAATTCATAAATTTGAGAGCAAGACCACCACCCTTATCCATGTCATCTACAACCTCAAACAGGAAAGTCTTGCATCAAAATGAGATGGGATTATTTGTGCCAACGGATAATCTTTTCACTCTCCAATGGACTTGGACGATGGAGAACTCCTATAGCCATTTTCTACAAAATTTGCCGCACAAGAAAAATAAACATGAGATGCACTGTATTTGAAACATAATTGTAGATTAAAATCAAGTTGCAAAACAAAGATAGTAATTAACTCCAAGAGAAAAAGTTTACATGCTTCTTTGATTCCCATTTAAAGTCCCCACCCTTGATTACTTTATTCCTTGAGATTCTTTACCCTAATCTGCACATGCATTGTACATAATGAGTAAATTACAAACTATTATGAGAATAAAAAGTATGGCAAAGATGTGAGTAATAACTGGAATCATAGATTTGGTTTACATGCTTTTCATTTTTCATTTATAAATCTTTTATTAACACCTTAGGAGGAACTTGGCGTTGGCATGAATTTTGGATCTCAACCAAAAAAAGGTGCCTGTAGTTTATTGAAGTAGAAGAAGAACCCGTTGGAAAATCACAGTCGTTGTTGCCATTTGCAATCGATAACATGATTCATTAATATTGCAAATGTTGTTTTGAACTAGATGGAGGAGGCATCGACCCCCAAGGTTCATGCCCGAATGACTAGGAGGGTCTGTTACCTAGTGAGAATGAGAAGCAAGATGTGAATGGTACGTATGTGGAGTATGAGTCAACTGTTGAATTTTGTTTATGTACTTTAAGATTGTTGAGTTGAATACTAATGTTGAATATCTTCTCGTGATTTAAACGCAGATGGTACAACAACGTTAGGTGATGCCATGAAGGAAACTACGCTACCCACTTCTAATGCCATTGTCCAACCTGAAGGTAAGTTCCCAAAGAAGGATTCATGATATTGTTTTTAGGTAGCCGAACAGATAATTAGATGTTGGTGGGCTATGTTATATTAGTATTTCGCCTTTTGTGGATAACTAATTCAACCCATACTATTTTTCCGCATATGATGTCACTTACATACTAGTGACGACCACCTTACCTGTCGAAGGCAACGATACAATTAATACGAAGAGGCCACGATCGACATGTCTTCACTTCCCTGCATCATCTACCAGGACTCCATACACCAAGGAAATGAGAAAGAGAGTCAAGAATTAGTGTCCAAACAATTTGGTTTTAAACTTTTGGATGTACGGTGGATGTTGATGTCTTTGTGAATGTCAACTGTTAAATTTATCACGCATCGTTAAGTCCGCCATTTCTTTTGTATGCGACATTCGTTAAGTCTGAACTGTTGAATTTATAAGACATCGTTAAGTTTGTGCTTTTAATGTTTCTGCCTGATTCAGTATGGAGTAAGTAGATCTTGAAGCATACCTATTTAATTATAGGACAAGAGTTGATTTCCCGACATTTCACTTCAGTTGAGACATGACATCGTGCTGAACTGTCGTTCCCGACAGTTAACCACAATAGTTTTCGACAGATACTATTTTCCAGATAGATGAACTATAGATACAGACATTTTCTGTCATTGGGGAAATGTCCTATGTTATCCATGTTTAAGCTGTGGTACTGTATTGTTGTTTGAATGTCGTAATGCAGTGAATCAATGTCTTCACGAATCCGCATTGAATTAATGGTTGATGCATGGTTTTTGCGAGTCATAGTTCATTTGCCTATAGGTGCTGACAATATGTTGAAGTATGTCAAATCCCAGAGGACCATACTACAATTAAGATACAAAGGTACTAATGAAAATTGATTTTCAACAACTAAAGTGACGCCGGGCAGGATAGAGATTA
>CAIGRL010123730.1:0-14435 GCA_903798325.1 Fraxinus xanthoxyloides | reverse complement strand
ACAAATAGGAAAGGTGACAAAATACATTCACCTCAGAGAATAAGGTAGTGCTAACAAAGTGAATGTGCTTGTATGTCATTTACTTAGCTGACAAGCACATGGCTTGGACAAAAGTATAACAATAGTCTCTCAAGTCCCAAGAATAATTATTCATATGAGGCATGAGACTTTGATGATTTATGCATTGGCCTTCTTGACAAGGAGAATGTCTTGGAGAGGCAAAATGCTGTTGGGTTAAAAAGGCGTTCACTAATTTTGACGCTAATGCGTACGAATATTCTTCCAAGTCCAAGTATAGAATATTTATGTAAGGTGTTGTACACTGATTTAGAGGCAAAATCTCTAAGGCCTTGCCTTGCTACTAAAGTGAAGTCCATTATTGAGACCTAGGTACCATAATGCCATTTTTAGGGTGACTTCAGCAAGGTAAGAGGCTGAGATATAATGCAACAAGGTGATTGTTTTGGAGTTGTGTTCTGTACCAACAAATAGAACTACATAGTAACGATCACTACGCAATCCCGCAAAAGATTGACGATCCCAAGAAAGCTCAAAAAATAATCCGATTTAGAGTTTGAACCAAGAATAATGAACCAAGAAACCAAACAAAACAAAATTTGAATGACCTCTTGATTACACAACATGTGATCCACACTCAAAATTGAACGCTACAAAATTAATTTGATAAGTACGCAAAGTTCTAAGAAGAACAAGACTTGAAAGCAAAATAGNTCAGCAAGGTAAGAGGCTGAGATATAATGCAACAAGGTGATTGTTTTGGAGTTGTGTTCTGTACCAACAAATAGAACTACATAGTAACGATCACTACGCAATCCCGCAAAAGATTGACGATCCCAAGAAAGCTCAAAAAATAATCCGATTTAGAGTTTGAACCAAGAATAATGAACCAAGAAACCAAACAAAACAAAATTTGAATGACCTCTTGATTACACAACATGTGATCCACACTCAAAATTGAACGCTACAAAATTAATTTGATAAGTACGCAAAGTTCTAAGAAGAACAAGACTTGAAAGCAAAATAGTCTCTCGATTAATTCTCAATAATGTTGTCTCTACCTGAAAATAATGAAACCCATTTATACTAAGCCCTAATTAAGGTAGTTAAAATAGAATTAGACTCTTAAGATTACAAATATATCAAATAAAATAGAATCCTAATCAAATAAGGTAGAAAAAGGGAATGGCTCCCCAAAATAACTATGCGGCGGCATGATGTTTTTCTATGCAGTCGCATAGAACAAATCGAAATCAAGTTTTTGGTTTGGTTGACCTCCATGGCGGCAGCATGTTTATAATTTTAAGTACTTTTTTTTTCTTGTGCAGAATTTCGTGCCGTTTCTGGAATGTACTCATGGGCGAAGATCTGACACCCGAGTTGAAAGTTATGCACATTTTCATCCACGGTGCTCATTTACTGCTTGAACCAAGTTGATCCATTTGGTTTCTTCTTCCGAGCCCAACATGAAACTTATTCCTTGATTTGATAACTTTGACACTTTCCACCATACTTTGAGGAAGCAATCTCATAGCCTCTTTCATCCGCTTTGCCCTCAAACGTATCATCGGGCCTCCTTCGATAATCAACGGGTCTTATCCTAGGCTCGACTCCTGTATCATAGAAGGAAGCTAACGTATTGTTATTATAGAAGACTTTGAGAAGTAGGCCTGAACAAAACTCTCGAATCGAACCCGAACCCGAACCGAACTGAATTTAATTGAACCGAGCGATTCTTCATAAATTAAATACCCGAACATGTATTTGAATCGATAACCAATAAATTTAGTTCGATTTCAGTTCTAGACTAAGAATTGAAGAACTGAATCTAAATATTTTTTTTATATTGAATTAATTAAATTATTTTAGTTTTTTCTAAACAAATTGACAAATTAACTAGTTTAATGATTAACGCTCCAACTCCCAAACCAAGTCTATGCCTAGCTAGCCCAGCCTAACCCAATTTCTAAATTCAATTTTTTTGCCCAATTATTAAATTCATTGTTAGCCCAAGATCTATGCTTCTTTAAGTTTTTATCATTCGCTTTCCAATTTCATACTTTCATTCAATAAGCACAAGTCCACAAACACCAAATCATTTGATAAATTGAAAATCTACATCTACATGCCCAAATCGAAGCAGCCGACTATCGAATATGACTTCTCCTCTCCAACTGCCCATCGAAACTACGAATGAAAATGTCAATAGTTGTATTTATGTAGTGTTGCTGTAAATGTTAAAAAATTAATTATGGTACGAAATCGAATCCAAACGGTTCCATAATTATATTTGAATCCGACGTTTCCAATTATCAAATACCCGAAAACTTTGGTTCAGTTCGGTTTGATTCTGAAGAGAACCGAACCAAACCGGACCATATCCAGCCCTATTGAGAAGAATAAATTTTTGAGGTGCTCAATGTACCTAAGAGTCCAAATTATCGGTTTAACAATTGTTTTAACTATACCTAACTTCAATTCGATTGAAACAATTAAAATTGATTTTCATTTTCATTCCAAAAACTACATTCATCTAAAAATGATTAAAAAATGCACAAATGGACAATATAGTGTTTTTATGTGATGGTTAGTGTTAGAATTCACGAGTTCATTGTAGATATCTCCTTAATCTCAAGCACCAAATTTTGATAACGACTGATTATGCATACCCAATCGAATTCTTCTAAGCCAATTGATGTAACTCTCTCAAGTTCAAATCAATCCTACTCAACTAAATCAATCCTCTATAACTCTATGTGAATCGTGGTAAGTCTTAATCAAGAGCATTCGATCACCAAATAATTTAGTTCATGACTGAAAAATTAGTACAAGTGTATCTTTATGTTTTATCTTTTTGTGTCACCAAAAGTAATTAACTAAGACATTACTGATTTTATAACTGAATTATTACTTCAAGGAACAAAAAGTACTACATGTGAATGGTTAAAGAATCGGTACCTTTAGCTTGCGATGATAACGAACAATTTTGATTATCAGTATGTGCTTCTTACCATTAAGAAGATCCTATACCTCAATGTTAGTCATGGTAGAAAGTCTCGACTTAAGTTCACNCTTAATCAAGAGCATTCGATCACCAAATAATTTAGTTCATGACTGAAAAATTAGTACAAGTGTATCTTTATGTTTTATCTTTTTGTGTCACCAAAAGTAATTAACTAAGACATTACTGGTTTTATAACTGAATTATTACTTCAAGGAACAAAAAGTACTACATGTGAATGGTTAGAGAATCCGTACATTTAGCTTGCGATGATCACGAACAATTTTGATTATTAGTATGTGCTTCTTGCCATTAAGAAGATCCTATACCTCAATGTTAGTCATGATATAAAGTCTCGACTTAAGTTCACAAAAGCATATAAAATTAACAAGCATAGATGATCATGTTTAACAAAAAAAACCTTACTAGTTTATAGTTAAGCAACAACACATATTCGTTATGAAGGTGTAGTAGGAAAGATAAGGTAAGCAAAAATTTTGAAAGCATACGATGACATATTTATTGAAAAGGTTCAAAAATCTAACCTAATTGACCCGTCTTTATAGAAAGGAGATCTTGACATAAAGGAATGGATATTAGATTTTAAGAGGCATCAATTGCTATCATTAATATTCAACATTCAAACTTCTCTCTCTACGTGGATTTGAAAGAGGTATTTCTAGTTATTGTGTTTTTTTTTATCATAGTCAATTGTTTTGGAGTTCTTCATCAACTTTTTCATCGTTTCTTGTTTCTATATCTTCTTCCGTTTTGTTATTTATGTTTTAAAATATACCAAATGCACTCCAATATAATTTTTCTCTTGTAGAAAATCAAACAGATTCTAACAGTTTAATAAAAAAAATACATAGAAGAATAGCACTTACATTTAATGCTTCTTAACCCGAAAAGTTCTAACAAAAAATTACTTATTTATGATTAGATTCATTTTTTTTTTATTAGTTTACAAGTAAATTTACTTTTTATCTATTTTATATATATATTTTTGGATAAGTTATTTTAGTTTTACTTTGAAGTAAAAAAATGTTAATTTTTTAAATTTATTTTGGCATTTATATATTTATTATAAATCCTATTAAATTTACTCTAGTTAAAATTATAAGTAAAATTTATATTTATTTTTTCAGCTTTTAATGAAGCCATATCTGACCTAGATACATCGGGTAAGGAGTCATACAAGGAGAAAGTACATTAATGATGCAAGTTGTTCGAGAAAATCTGACTTTTAGGAATTCTGATGTAGCTGTATCTTTATTCCAAACGAATTATTAAAGAAAGTTTTTCATAATTTGAAAAAAGAGAAATCAAGGAATGAAAAAAAAAACCCAAACGAACCTAAAGGGGAAAAAGGAGTATAGAAATACACTAAACCTCAACATAATGCACATGACCCAAAAAGCACACAGATTTGTTGAGATTTCTCACAATTTGATTGATGAAGAAGATATAGTTGGTAGCACGGAAACTGAAATTGAAGTAAACACACAAAAGGAACCCATGGAATAAAAAATAAGTACACCTAATTATTTTCAATATGTTTCTAATCACATATTTGCAGTTGATATTCTAAAATCTTCATTCCATATTTGTATTTAGCATTCTCTGACACTCTTATCACATTTTCCAATCACAAAGACATAATCAACACAAGTATTACGATCAATGAAAAAAATACATTTTGTATTAAAATCACATAAGAAGTATGAGCTATCATCAACAAGCAACATAAATTATTGTTACTGACAAGAAGGATTATACTCGATCGAGAGTTGGCGTATGTAATCTGTGGAAAATCATAAAAATCAATGTTCACTATCGCATTTAAAAGTAAGCTACTAAAAAGATAGTGCACTTATTTCTTTAAATCTTTACTTTAACACACCCTCGTATACGTAGGCTACATTTATTAACTAATCAATGATATAGAGTGTATATAATTTTCAAAAATAGGTTTTCTAAGCTCAGAACTTGAAGGATTCTCTTGTATGCGCAGAAGTCAAACCTACATTTGCATTTCCTTGGTATTATGATTACCAGATAATATTTTCGCTCCTTTATTTTCCAATAATCTTTCTTCATTGTTCAGTGGATACTATAAATATTTTGGTACATAACACAAATATGAATTATCAAACGTTAGCAAGCTTAGAAAGATTAATATTGTCCCCATTAATTTCTTCCTTGGAAAAAAATTTGGCTACCAAAAACTTTTCATTTTAAACTTACTAGAATATTATCATTATCAAATTTTAATAATTATTATGTTAGATAAAAACTTACTGAACTTTCACAATAATCTAGCTTTCTGTTAATATTTGATACACTAACATTACCTTAAAAATACCAAGGCCCATGCATTGTACGGGCATACAACTAATAATGGTAAAAGTGCCTTGAAAACGTGCCCAAAATGTATCAAAAAAATGAAAAAACGTTGAAATGCATAACAATCACTATTGACCACAATCAATCGTGATAAACAATATGTTCACACCTAAATGATTCCTTTTTGGGCCTCAATTAAAAAATAAAAAATTTCAAAACGTGGCAATTCACCGAGGTTTGCTTACCACGATTAATCACGATAAACAATGAATTCACCCCAATGATTCTTTTTTTGACCTCAAATTGAGGCTTAACAATATATCTTCTCACGTAGCTTTTTTTAATATTTTCAACATTGATTTTCACACAAGTCCTAGGACTTTTTGTCTTATTAATCTTCTCCCTCAAATATTTCATATTCTCAATTTTGGTCATTTCAACTTTTCAACCGTTGTAGATGTGCTCCTGATGATGTTTGTGGAGCCACCACTGTCCAATAATATTCTTTTGACCACATTACATACGATAATAGCTCGACCACCAAGGCCTCACGGCGAAGGTAGTGGAGCCCTATCATATCATCCATTATATAGCTCATGAGGTCTACCATCTACGACCCAAAGCCCGGGTGTTGATAATGTAGCGGTCATTGGTGGATTATGAGACTCTATATTATAAGTCCTTCAAGCATTCTTAGATTGTCCACCAACATAAGGTTTTTCAAAGATTAGTGTATATTTCTCCAATGGGGCCTTGATCCATGTTTTTCAATAGATTTCTTTACTACCTCCGATCTTGGTGGCCATATGCGACTCTTCTCTAGCGTGATCTCGACAATTTGGCTAATATGTAAAAAGGGACCCTGAAACATTGACTCTACGAGGTAATTCAGTTTCATCGAAGGCTATTTTATTCTAATTGTCATTTGTAATTTGTTGAAATTTGGTTAAGAGAATAAAATTTAGTTAAAGTACGGAAAAGTAACTTTTGTGTCAATTTTAACCAAATATTCAAATTTGATCTACTAGTTGAATTATAAATATAAATGGAAAAACTTGTTCTACTGGTCGAGTGGATTATCGTGGTATATTTAGAATCTCAAAATCAATTCAGATGAATGAGAAATTGCGGTTCAAAGTTAGATAGAAAAGAAGAAATACTGCCAGGATAAATGGCTAACTTCGTAGCTCGCATAGCGATGAGACTGTCGCTCGAGCAATAGTCTAGCGAACTGAACGAAAGGGGTTTTGATGCATATGTGTCACTATTGCTCGAGCAAGTAACGACAAAGGATGCTTCCCTTCGTGAAGGTTGCTGAATTTGAGGCGTGACATTTCGCTCACAACCCCTCATTTTCTATAAATATTTAAACGTCCATTATGGATTCCATATCATTTTTCATTGAGCATTACATCAAAAACTCTTGCAAAATACTCTCCAAAAGTCATTCTAAAACAATTTTCTTGTAAATGGAAATTTTCGTTCAAAGTTCGCCGTTACTTGTGATTTGAAGTGCTTCTACCACAAGTTGTATACATTGTATCTTAGGAGACAAGTGCTATAGACCATTAAAAACATTGCGGGCCAATATTATCTTAAGTAGAAAGTGTTTTTAGTTGCCTCGGATTTCATTCTTCACCTTTTTTTTTTCCATTTGCTAGAATTTAATTACACTCCTACGAACTAATCTTAAATATCTTCTTTGTCTAAACAATCATTTAGATATACTAACGACCAACAATCTTAAGACAATACTCGTCTGTTTGTGGTTGTTGTTGGACATCATTTCTCATATTTGGAATAAGTCTTTGTGTGCTATTCATTTCTTTCATTGTTTTGTACTTTGAACTTCTGTTTATAACATAAATGAACACTATTGAGACTACTTTGAGTCAAAAAACAAATGGTACGAACCACGTGGTTCCGCCTTTGGCATGCCTATATCAAACTCTCACATCCCATAGGGGAAAAAATAGAAAAAGTTTACATGTGCGGATTTTAAAAGTTGAAAACAAAAGATGTTATTTATCTTACTATTTTGAATTTGGAAAAGTTCCTAAAAAAAGCGTTTATACTGTACATGAAGGAGAAAATAATCGTGAGTCGACTATTGCATTGGATGCATGGAAGTACTCGAATATCCTTTGCAAAAATTACTTCCTAAACGGATTGGACAATACACTATATGGAGTTTATAGTTCGATGGACTTGGCCAAGGATTTAGGAGATTCGTTGGAAAAGAAGTACAAGATCAAGGATGTCGATACAAAAAGTTCATTGTCGGCAAGTTTTTGGACTACAAAATGGTAGACTCCAAAATCGTGATAAGTCAAGTACAAGAGCTTCAAGTTCTACTTCATGACATACATGCTGAAAAGATGCAATTGTGTGAGTCCTTCTAAGTTGCAGCCATCATCAAGAAACTCCCTCCTAGGTGGAGAGATTTCAAGAACCATTTCAAGCACAAACGCAAGGAGATGAACTTAAAGGAATTGATAGTTCATTTGAAGATTGAGGAAGATAATAGAAATACCGAAAGGAAATTTATAGTTCAACTTGGAACATATTTTGCTGAAACTGGCTCGAAGGTTGTCAATAAGAAATGTAAAATCTCTGGTATTGTACCAAAAAGAGACAACTCCAAAAATGTCAAGAAGTCTAAAGACAACATTTACAATTGTGGAAAAGTCGAACATCGCTCTAATGAATGTCGAAAGTTTAAGAAGAACGCACAAGCAAATATGATTGAAAGAGACTCAATTTCGAAAGAGATAAAAGTGATAAATCTTTCAGCGGTAATTTTTTAAGATAATATTGGAGATTCAAGGGAATGGTGGGTTGATACTGGTGCTACACGTCAAATTGTGCAGACAAGACTATGTTCTCTAACTATAAAGAATTAAATGGAGAACAACTTTTTATGGAGAATTCTGCAAGTTCTGAAGTTGAAGGACGAGGGAAAGTTAGTTTAAAGATGACATCCGATAGAAAGTTCGTCCTCAACAATGTTCTACGTGTACCGGACATTCGCAAGAATCTTTTTGTACTTAACAAAAATGGCTTTAAACTTGTATTTGTATCCGATGAATTTGTACTTACAAAGAATGAGATGTATGTTGGTAAATGATACATATGTGATGGAACATTCAAAATGAACGTTCTTATAATTGTAACGAAAGAAAGCATTATGAATAAAACTTTAAATTCTACTTATATGTTTAAATTGTTTTGTTTATGGTATACTCGATTAGGACACGTTAATTACAAATCTATGCGCAAAATAATGAATCAATTTTTAATTTTGACGTTTAAGATTGATCATGATTATAAGTGTCAAATATGTGTTGAAACAAAGTTGGCTAAATTGCCTTTTTACTCAATTCAGAAGAACACAACACCTTTAGAGTTAATATTTAGCGATATATGTAACTTGAGATTTGTTCAAACTACATGTGGTAAGAAATACTTTATAACTTTCATTGATGATTGTACAAAGTACTGTTATGTTTTTCTACTACAAATTAAAGACAAAGCTGTAGATGCCTTTAAACATAAGACGGAAGTTGAAAATCAACTTGGTAAACGAATAAAAGTAATCGTAGTGATAGAGGTGGTGAATACGGGGCATCATTTGAAGAATATTGTTCCGAGTACGGAATCATTCATCAAACAATGAAACCTTACTCACCCCAATCAAATGGTGTTGCTGAACGTAAAAGTCGAACTCTTAAAAAAATGATGAATTCAATGTTGATACTTCCTACCTCAGGATTTGTGGGAAGAAGCTATACTATTGGCAAATAGCTTTTTTAACAAGATACCCCTTAAAAAAAGGGAAGAAACTTCAAATGAACTATGAAAATGTCATCTTCCTTCTTATCAATACTTGAAAGTATGGGAGTGTTTGGCTAAGGTTGAAAGACCTAAGCCTAATCAAGTGAAAATTGGTCATTAGACAATCGATTGCATATTTATTGGGTACGCCAATAATAGTAGTGCATATCGTTTTCTTGTACATAAATCTAAAATTCAAGCTACACTTGAATGAATAATAATTGAATCGAGAAATGCATCATTCTCCGAGAATATTTTTCCATCTAAAAACAAGAAAAATGCAAGTTCTAATAAAAGAACTTATGATACTACCAATGACACTTCAAATGAGGAAGAACCAAAACGTAGTAAAAAGGCTAAAATATTTACTTCGTCTGGCTCAGATTTTCTAACATGTATGGTAGAAAATAAATCAAAGACTTTTGATGAAGTAATGTCTAGACTGGAAGCAGCTATTGGGAAGAAGCCATCAATAGTGAGATAAATCCTATAATACAAAATCATACTTAAGAGTTAGTTGATTTACTTCTTGGAAACAAGCCTTTAAAGTGTAAATAGATTTTCAAAAGGAAATTAAAATCGGATGGATCCATTGACAAAATATAAGCCAGATTGGTTGCCATGCATATAGACAAGAAGAAGGAATTGACATTTTTGATGTCTACTGACCCGTAACTAGAATTACATCGATAAGGTTTCTAATTGCTATTGCGACATTACATAACCTTGAGATTCATCAAATGGATTTAAAGACGATATTCCTAATAGGTGAGTTAGAAAATGAGATATGCAAGGAACAACTCGAAGGGTTCATCTCTCCCAATCACAAACAAAAGGTTTGTAAATTAGTTAAGTCCTTGTATGAGTTGAAATAAGCTTCTAAACAATGACATCAAAAGTTTGACAAAATAATATTGTCTAATAGGTTTAAGATAAACGAATGAAACAAGTGTGGATACATTAAACGTACACCAAAAGCCTATGTGATTGTATATCTAAATGTAGACTATATGTTGATAATGATCAATAGTCACGAAATAATTCTAAACACCAAGAGAATGTTAATAAAATATTTTGATATGAAAGACTTGGGTGTGGCTGATGTAAAATTAGTGAATTAAGATCTTTGGAATATCAGAAAAATTATACTTTCCCAGTCTCACCAAATTGAGAGTATACTTAAAAGGTATGATGTACTTGAGGAAAGTCTTGCAAAAACCCTATTGACACAAGTTTACACTTAGTCAAAAATATGGGTGAATGTATGTCACAACTAAAGTATTCACAGGTTATAGAGAGTCTAATGCATATTACAAACTGCACTTGATCAAACATAGCATTTGCTGTGAATAAACTTAATAGATTCATAAGTAATACAAGTCATGATCATTGGAAGGATATAACAAGAGTTCTTAGGTACTTAAAGCATACTTTAACCTATGGACACTTCACGAAATATCCCGTGTTATTAGAAGGATATTGTAATGCGAATTGGATGTTCGATATAAAAGATTATAAATCTACTGGTGGTTATGTATTACCATTAGTGGAGCTGTTATATCATGGAAGTTGATGAAGCAAACGTGTATAGCTTGACGAAAGAAGGAATCATAGTTTATTTCTTTGGGCAAAGTTGGAGAAGAAGCATAATGTTTTAGTAACTTCTTAGAAGATATTCCATGTTGGCCTAAGTCGGTACCTGCAATTAGTATAGATTGTGATAGTCAATCGGCTATTAAAAGGGCTAAAAACAGCATATATAATGGTAAGTCTAGACATATACATCGTAGATACAACTGATCTTTAATGGTATAATCTCCATAGATCAAAGGAAAACATGTCGATCCACTTACGAAAGGTTATCGAGAGATCAAGTACATTGTCTATCGAAAGGAATGAGAATAAAGTCTATTATGTAAGGATCATTGTAATGGTAACTATACCTTGTTTACTGGAGATCTCAAGATCTTAATTTAAGGGGACAACTAAGTTATGAAGATTCAATGAAGCACTTGGAAAAATATTTTCCAACTTATTCCTATGATAATTAAAGTGCTTTCTACAGAATGTTAAGATTAAGATATCATTTTAATGATTTCTATATCCTGATTAAGTCAAGTAGAGTAAGGTAGAATACTCTTAATAGGACCTATGTAAGTGTGAGGCGGGGCAAGCTCAATGAAAATTGTTTAATAGCTGAAATCTTTTAATCACTTGTGAAACCCAAGAGTGGTTCAGGGCAAAAAAATAAACCTAGTCATGAGAATCATGAATGATTAAGGAAAAACATTTATGTGAGTATTATTGCCTTGGTTTACACCAACTAAATGGTTCAAGACATCACGTTCACCAATTAGTCAAGTAAATTCGATAGTATTTCACTAAGGAAGGTTCAATGTCTGAAGCTGCCTTATCTGATACAGTGTCTTTTTACTCTCTCTCTCTCACTAAAATACATCATATTTCTGTATAGCATGAGTATATTCGAATTTTCATTCATGTGGGGATAGTTGGAATTTGGTTTAGAGAATAAAATTTAGTTATGGAAAGTGACTTTCGTGTCAACTTTGACCAAATATTCAAACTTGATCCGATAGTCAAATTTTGAATATAGATAGACTAACTTGTTCTACTCGTCGAGTAGATCGTCATTGTATACTTGAAATCTCAAAACCAATTTCGAATGAATGGAAAATTGCAGTCCAAAGTTGGATAGAAAAGAGGAAATACTGGTAAGGATAAATGGCTAACTTCATAGCTCGCATATCGCTCTAGCGAGCTCGAGTGACGAGACAACAGTCTAGCGACAGGCGAATGAAAAGTTTTGATGAATAGGTGAAAGGCCAATGAAAAGCTAGCGATTGTAAGGGATGCTTCCCTTTGTAAAGGTTGCTGAGTTTGTGGCATGACATTTCACTCAAAACCCCTCATTTTCTATAAATAGGACACTTTGGACGTCCATTATGCATTTCATATCATTTTGCATTGAGAATTATATCAAAAACTCTCGCAAAATACTCTCCAAAAGTCATTCCAAAACTATTTTCTTGTAGAGAGAATTTTTTGTTCAAAATTCGTTGTTGCCTGTAGTTTGAAGTGCTTCTACAACAAGTTGTATCTTAGGAGACAAGTGTCATAGACCGTTAGCATCATTGTGGGGGCAATATTGTTTTAAATAGAAAGTATTTTCACTTGCCTCGAATTTTATTCTTCAATTTCTTTTCTTTGTCTTACCTTTTTCTTTTCATTTTCTAGAATTTAATCATGCTCCTACAAATTAAACTTAAATATTTTCTTTGTCTAAACAACCATTTAGATAAACTAGCGACCAAAATAGTTTTCTCTCCTTCTAGGTTTTTACGGATTCTATGAACCAAACTTGCTATATTTTTCAATTTGCCGAATTTTCAATTCACGAGCCATTCATGTAATGCCTATAAATTTGGTGAATTCAATGATACATAACTCGAGAATCTTGATTTCAAGGAGGTGCAAGGAGGTCGCTAGTTTTAGCTTCAAAGCACATGAGCTACCTAAGCCCTGTCTCGTGATACCTATGGATGGGGCCCGCCCAATATAAGAGGGAGGTGGTACACGTGTTGAAAGTGGAGGTCTTATAGCTTTGCACGAACTAGCGTAAGCATAATGGGCGTACCTCAGTTGTTGAGCTCCATAGTATTCTCTGGCTTCTGAAAAAGGATGACTTTCAGTCTTGCCTACCTGGTCATGGTGATACAAGATGTCCTTTCTCATTATGTTCTCCTTGATCAAATTCACCAACTGGTCATTAGTGGTAATGTTCTTGTGTGAATATCGCTCAAGAATTGGATTTTCGTGTCGAGGCCTCCTTTCACTATAGAGTGGGTCTCGACATCAAATATATCTTCATGATTGAGTATCTCGTTGCTGAAGAAAGTCTAACTTTTAAGAAACTCTCCTTCCCCTTACATCATATCGTGGAGATATTGCACAAAGATGAACCATGCCTTGAGAAAATGAAAGCATTGAGGAATTTCCTCTTCAATTTAGGCTAGCTCTTAATACTTCTATGACGGAGCTTGTTGTACCACCTTTTTACCCTTTCAACTAGTGTGAGGTGGAATACTCTACACTTCAACATTGGGTTTATTTTTCTCAAGCTCATTCGACTCTTGTAAATCGCGAGGTAGTCATTGAGGGGTCCCTCAACATTGATCAGGTGTTATCTTTAGCAGGGAAAAGTTCACGAGAATGTAGGCTCTCTTGGTATCATTGGAGAAGGAAAAGGTCATCATCATCCTCATCCATTTTTGTCGAGCCACTGAGGCCTACCTCTATCATCTCATAAGGCCTCCGAATAGGCAAATACTGGGATGGAGATGAAATTATACGAATCTTGTAGCATGCTCTGTGGCTGTTGCCTTGGTGACTCTTCTCTTCTACTTATTTCTAAATTCTAGATTCTTTTGATATCTCTAGGAATTTCAATATGGAGCCTATTTCTTGGTTGATCATCTAATATGTTGAAGACACTTATGGACCTCGTTGGCTCAAGTTCTCGATCGAATACCATGGAGAAATTTGCATCATCGTTGAGGAGTGGCAATGTGACATGCCTACTGAGAGTTGTGTCATCTCGACGAAGAACATGGAGAGGCGTTAGGTTTTGCTCCCAATGTCTCGGAAGAAAGTAGCCAATGGTGTTGGGATTTGACCTTAACACATATGACCAACAAATATAGAGGCAACCAATACATTCACCTCGGACGACGAGAGGATGATGAGGAAGTGAAGGTGCATGTGTGACATTTTGCGCCACGTGGCCTATCAAGTGGGCAGGGCATAACGTCACGTTCTATTGTTCAAAAACAAAGGAATAATTAATAGATCTCTCATATTTTCTTCTTGAAAAAATACATAGAGATGTAATTTTATAAATATGTCAACCACTTTTCATTTTCCTATAATGTCCACTTTTTCAAATTATTTTTTTCAATTCATCCAAAGATATTATTTCGTTTCAAAAGTGCTAACTAGGTTTTATTTGTAACGCCCCAAAATTTCACAAACAATGAAATGTTACCAAAAATCTAATTTTTCATGGAACGATAAAATCTTTTAAGAAACAAGATTTTGGAACATTCATAAAATAAAATTGTGTCTTTAAAAAAAATAACTTAGACATTCTCAACTAATAAATTCGATAATAATTTTGAACAAAACAAACAACTAAATTTAAAAGCAGTAAAACTTAATA
>CAIGRL010123712.1:0-11202 GCA_903798325.1 Fraxinus xanthoxyloides | reverse complement strand
CAACATTTTGGTATACCTTTTTTTGTTATACATGGTAACTGACTGACAAAATTGAAAATGACACTTTGTGAACAAATTTTGGAATTGCATAAAAATTGATAATTTCATTACAAATTTTTGAATCAATACAACATTTGGATTTCCTGAGCATAGCTGATAAAATTCGGTCTTTTTGTTCCAAATATATATGGGATAAAATTACATACTAATATTTTTTGGAATTAGATAGAGCCAGTGAACAACGCACATATTTACCATAAATAAGTAATTATTTCCCAATATAATACTCCTCTAAATTAAGCAGCAATTAAAGCCAAAAGTCAAAAATTCTTTTGTCATCTGGTGCTGATAAGGTACCCAATAACTCATTTGCTTTGCTTCTTTACTCCAATTGTCAAGCAATCCAACACATTTATGCACTACTCTAGAAATTCCTATGTGCTGCTCTTCAGGCAAAGGCTGCCAAAATTGCATAACCCACGAAAATAAATCATTATGGAAATCAACAAAATAGGAACTAGAAAATAGATTTATTTTAAGAACCTAAATAAGAACTCATCAATTGAGTAGTGGGGAGGGTTTATTTTGACGTAGGACTAGCACAAACACCTCAAGCTTCTTCGCTTGGCTCATGATGGTGCCCAACTTTGGACCTTGGATCATTAATGCTTCTACTTCAACCTTACAATAAAAAGGAAAAAAAATTGTAGGTCCACAGATTGCAGAAAAATGGCAAGGAAATTAAAGGATCTACAAGAAATCAAAACTTCTGATAAAAGGGAGAAAAATTCTTTCTTTTTGACTGAATAATTGAAGCAAAATAAAGTTGTAAACTTTAAAGTGAAAGAAACACTCAATGTTGCCATAGTTAGGATCCCAATGAAGCTCTTCAACAATATTTTCTACCCAGTGATTTCCATGAGTCAGCAAAACAATGCTTAAAAATTAAAATGGACTTGGAACGAAAAACGTGCATATTCTCCTTGCATACAAAGATAAGTTGATTTTTTTCCATACCCGATAATTAGTTTTAAGAACATCAATTGATGTTCTAGAAATTCGACTGACAAGCTCATCTTCGATCTCAAAATGCCTACCAGACATCTTCTGCTATTCATCAAAACTGCTGCCAACCATCTGAGAATGACGCAGAATGGAAGTAAAAGATTTAGCAGCATAAATCTTTAAAACAAGAAAACTGGAATTCACAAAAAACGATACTTGTATTCAATTGCGTAGTGACGGAAAATCGCTCAAAAGCCTTTAAATAGGCGTTACAAGAAATCCTAAAAGTATAGAATAGTAAAACATTTCAAAAATAGCGAAAACTCAAAACGGGAAATATGGAAATTAATTATTCGAAGGCCTAAACGAAAGAATTTGGCTAAAATCACGAGATCTCGGGACCTCACCATTTCTCCAATTTTTTGGGCTGTTTCCAATCAGCCTACCAAATTTTAGCTCATTCCGACACCGTCGCGACAAATGATAAAATTGCCCATGGCGCGGTCTTTCTTTGTTAATTTGCTGTCCAACACTTCTTCAAACTCCAAAGCTAGTTGTCTTACATCAGAGAATGTACAAAAAAAGGGGTTTAAGAATGCTAAGCACATGATAGAATGAACCAACTGAAAGTGGAAGACTGTATATCCAAGAATCTAAGTAAAATGAAGCATAAAACTTGAGGTTATAAAGTTGGCAGCAGCCAAAATTGTAATAATTTATGCATGGAGGAGAAACAGAATGGAAATTTTGGTTGCACATCACGATGATATTATCCTAGAATCTCGAAGATTAACCTTACCCAAATAAATAATTCAGTTGTAACAATACCCATTGCCAATCAAATTGAATGTTGATCTGAGTGGACAAAAATATTTATGCACATCACAAATACTATCCCGTTTCTATAAAAAAATCACTTATATCTGTTCAACTGTGAATAGAAAAAGATAAGCAGGAATTTCCTGAAGCACTCATCTTTAGCGAACATTGATATGGAACATACTAATAACTGATATTAACCATCTACAATTGCACAAGACCAGCTGCTATTTGTTTACGTATAAATATTTTAATGTTTTCATAGAATTCAGTTTATGAATTCTGCTCCAAAATTAGGCCATTTGGTCTTAGGAAGCTTAAAAAGTTTATAGGGTATCCAAAAATATATTTCCGTATTCATACCTTTGGAAGAAGCATCGTGATACTCTAATTTCTCTTGAAAAGGCCTCACAAGGTTGAAGATACAATATAAATTGGCTATCAAATTGTTAATCGGGCCTCAGCAAACTTTTTCTCTACTAAATTTCATACTGCTCTCTCTCTCTCCCCTCCCTTCCCCTGTACAGATACATTTCAAAAGTACCTTATAGTACTTCAGCAATTAAAAATCAAAATCTTATACAAAAGCACCACCAAAGATCAAGCATAGAAAAACAGTATCATACCTTTAATAGCAACTTTTTGTCCTTTCTTGGCATAGTCCATAGGCTTGTGGTTAATCTCCACTGAAGCAATCCGATCACTGTCAATGAAATCCTTGTGAGGAACACATATTGGAGTTCCAACCTCTAAAAGTTTTGAAAGTAGAATGATAAGCCAAACAACAAAAGATAAATAGCAATCAAGTAGACAAGGACACATGGAAACATTGAATAAACCGTTAGAAGTGAAGCATGTGACACTTGCACCATTGTCAGACGATTAGAGAAAGGTAAGCAAGTCTTGCATGGGAAACAGAATGAAAAAAGGAGATGAATGATCATTTTTTAGCTAACTATAAACTAAAAGAATTTATATCTACAAAGAAAATACTCAATTAGGAAGTATTTCTCATGAACATATATAATGATGACTAGAATACTGCAGAGTTAAGACAACAGATCTATTCAATCATATATCTAAATACATCAATAGAGAAGATAGCAAATCATGAGAGCACCAAACATACAAAACGAATATGAACCCGTCCCATCCTATGCAAGATTCACAAGGTAGCAAATCATGAAAGCACTAAATCACAAGGAGGGATCTACTTTCTTGTTCATGTACTTATTTTTACTCGAATTAAAATTTACCCAAATCAGGTCCTAACAAGATTCTTAATGGACAACTGGAACTCAAAGAGTGTAAAAAAACTATACGTAATAAACATATATTTATTTAGTGTATCAAGAAACATATAGAATAACCCATCAATATTACCTTGACAATTCCTTCAAGAGCATCCACTCCCAAAACATATAGAATAACCCATCAATATGACTCATGACTCGTAGATATAGAGACGCATATATAAGCATATATACTGCAAACATTCGTTGCTTACATCTTCAAATCAAACAGTAAGAGACAATAAATGTTAAACCCCTAAATTCTACTTATTAATCTACAAACCATTGCCCGTTGTCTTTAACTCAAAGAGAAGGAGAAGGAAAATGAAAAAAATTACCTCCATTCCCCTTCTTTATCGCCATTTTTTACAGATACCAGCCATTTTTACAGATATCGGCAACTCTCTTAAATCGATGGAGATAAAGCAAACTCCACACCTTGAGCTCTAACGCAACCTCCATACGAGGCGAAAGATCCAATGCCGCCTCCAGAAGGCGTAAAGCCGTCGCAATCTCACTTTTCTCGTGTTTCAATCAACAGTTTTGCCTCCCTCACATATCTCTCCACCATCTGCATTTCACGAATCAAATAATGGGTCAGTACGAGTGTAAATACAAATTAAAGTGAATGAATTCAATGTTAAACATGATCGATCTGATTTCATGAATGCGGGATTTGGAGTACCTTTTTATTCGTAAGCCACTAGTGTTTCTTTTCTCCACTGGCAAGAGATGGAGATGCGACCATTGCTGAGGAGAGACAAATGAATTGGTATCCAATATTTGTAAACCTAAGACTTTGGGTCGGGTTAATTCGGTCCACAATTAAAAAAATTGGCCCAACGCAATTCGTCTAACCCCTTTACTTTTCGCGACATTTATTAAATGTTGTTAAAAGGATCGTTTGCAACGTTGAATAAACTTTGCAAAAAGTGTCTTGAACGTTGAGAAAATTTTGATTTTTTGCAACGTTTATTAAATGCTGCAAAAAGTTGATCTTCCGCAACGTTTAATAAACGTTGCAAAAATCAAAATTTTTGCACTGTTCGATAAATGTTGCAAAATGCACTTTTTGAAACGTTTATTTATAAAATATTGCAACAGACCCTTTAGCAACACTTAACTACTGAAATGTTGCCTGTTGCGAATGCTCATTTTTAGCGTAGTGGAGAAGTCCATGTGTGACTAACGGTTTGTTCGAGTGTGCAAGAACCAAACTTGCATGGACGTGAGAAGCCTTGAGATCTTTTGGCCACGTCACTGTTACATTTTTGGGGTCAACACAATTCCTATGGAAACCAATGGAAAATCCAATCATTATGTAATGGGGAACTCTGATTAGAAATTGGATCTAGAGCTGTGAAATGTGGTATTGAACAAGCTCATCTCATAATCTTAGATGGAACATTAGCCAGCATTTTTATTGAGTTTACAAGTAATATAGATCAACATAAAATCTTAATGATGTAACCAAGGAATTTTAATAGGGCTCAAATGGTTTTCACGGTGATGGAAGCCAGATCTACCACAATGAAGACTTATTTCTTCAATATTTTTTGGGTTCACATATACAGTGTGCCATTTATTCACATGAGGGAAGACCTAGCAACGGTAGGTTTAGGCCATGTGGATCCCATAATGGAAAGGCTCTGAACATATCTAACCCATTCTAAAATAGCTAAATTTAAATTTTGGGAATAATACACAATTATTACGCTATAAGAATCATATTTCAAAACTAACAAACTCTTTAAATACTTTCATAGATAAGTGATAATTCCAATTAATAAATATATAATTATAAGATAATAGACACTAAATTAGGATTGAATATACAATATACAATGTAAAATTAGATCATTCGGGTATTGCAAATCAGGATTAAATATATAATTCACTGCCGCATTATTTTCTCCCCGAAACCCCACCTAACACCCCAATTGTAAAGATAATTGATGCTATAACGCCCTCTATCTCTCTCTAAAATACAAACTTCCTCTCTCTATAAATATTACAAATTCTCTTTCTCTTTCTTATATATCTATAAAAAAAATGAAAAGCAACCATACTGAAATCCCTTATGAAGAGGTGGTGGTGCGTTGGTGATGGTTGTGGTTGCAGGTAATGTTAGAGCATTAAACTTGATCTACGTTGGGTTGGTGATGAGGCAACAATTGTGTTTAGGAAATAGATCTGCTTGGTAGTGGTGATGGTGAATTGTAGGTCATAATAGTGCATTGGAGTTGAACCGTGTGGTGGTTAAGTGAGGTGGTAGTAATGTTTTGGGTATTCTATGGAGGCAGTAGTGTTGCATTGTAGTTACCCAGATTTGTGACTAACTGTGTTATCTATGCCAGATTTATTGTTTGTGACCAAACTTGTGTTATCTATGACTAATTGTGGTAATGGTTGTGTGTTGTAGGTAATGTTGGAGCATTGGACATGGCCTGCATGGTGGTGATGAGGTGGTAACTGTGTTTAAGAAATAGATCTAGTAGTGGCGATGATGGTGCGTTGGAGTTGATCTGTGTGGTGGTTGTAATAGCAACGTTTTGGGTATTGTGTGGTGGCAGTAGTGGTGTATTATTGTTACCTAAATTTGTGACTAACTGTGTTATCTATGACTAGATTTATTAATTGTGACCAAACATGTGTTATCAATGACTAATTGTGACCAAATTTGTCTTCAATATGACTCTCTGTGACTAGGTCCATCTAATTTGTGATTTTATGTAACCAATTCATTATTAATTTAGTTACATACACTTACAATTAAGACTAATTTGGTTACAGACAGTCACAATAAAGACATTCTTAGTTACAACCGATCACAAATAACAGGCAAACTTGGTGAAAATTGATCACAATTAACATAAACTTAGTTACATAGGTCACAGTTAACAAATAAATGATTGCCACCACATGCATCACCATCGATACCACCACTGCATAACCCCAACCACTGCACCACCACCTACACCGCACCAACACCACATAACTACCTCTAACCCAACACAACACCATTTGCAACTACACATAATAGTTCAAGATGAGGCACAATCACAAGATGGGTACCTTATGAGACCATTCTCATTGCACAAAGTCCACTCTTAAAGCTACATTTCTCGTTTTAATATTTATGGATTCCATTGCACTCTACGTAAAGGATAAATATGTACCCATCACATGCCTCGCACACATAAGCATTTGCTCGTAGGAGTCCCTCTCCATTTTCAATCTATTTAAGGAAATTTGAATGATCAATGAGCTCAAAATCAACTTCTGAGTCATTAGGAGCTGCCCCATTTCAACATCTTTCACCAAATCAATCTCACTTCCTTCACCCACAATATTAGCAGCAAGTGTTTCCAAATCAACCACATTAAATTCAGTCTTTACTAAGGAATGTGAAAAAAAAAAAACTTTAGAAGCCATATGCTTTTCGTCCTTCAATTCCTTCTCAGACTCCTTTCTAGAATCAACATCATGAGAATTTCCATCAACTAAGTCATCTAAGGAGACTTTGAAATCAATATCAAGACATCATCCACAATATCATTAGCCCCATATTTCAATCCTACGCTATAGTCAAGTGCATTCTTAGCCTCAGAAATACAAGCATTCTGAGACCCTTCTATCTTTCCCTCTCCACCACCACCATCCATGTCAACCACCTCCATTCACCTTACCTATACAATCATAACTATAAATCACTACCACTATGGCCGATCAAAGGTTTCAACTATTGGTTGGATTGTTACCTTACTACAATCGTTGTTGACCCCAAAAAATATGATGTTTACATGGACATCGGATATCGAGCACATTCTCGCCAACTCAAGCAAATTTCAATGCATTTCGGTTGGAGCACCGATAAGTAGCAGGATGAACGTGAACGCGGGAGATGCTTTACGGCGGAAGACAAAAGTGTTCGAGCTCCAACGGGTAGAACGAGTGTGATCGCACTAACAATAATCGCCAATCAAATGCCAATGTAAACCAATTAAAGATCAAACTAGAATATATGGAAATAGTAAGATTGTATGTTAAGAGTTTTACCTCTTGAGTGTGAATAATAGAAAATGAATTGATCACAAGAATGTTGTACATATCTCTTGTTCATTCCAAAGATCAAGATTTTTGAAAGTCCTTTTTAAGTTACAAAGAGGTTCTATTTATAGTGCTTCGGCCGACATGGTATCCGTTGGATCAGAACCACGTGGCCTCATATCGTTGACTAAGGCTTCACTTCACTGTCTGTCATAAAATAAATACATTAATAATGGGTCAGCCGCCTTATACAATAGGCTAACACACATGACATTCTTTATTACAAAAGCTACATCAATCATTTCTAAAGATTGCCTAAGGATCTTGTAAGAGACAGTTTTAGCTTCATGAGCTTTAGGTGAATTAAGGGCCTTGGAGGAATCTTAGTATTGGTCCTCTTTGTGAAGAGCTTCGTCTTCTTACATTTATTTATTTAGCACTTCGGATTCATGAACGTCAGTCGTTTAAGCAGTGCTTCAGCATAAGAGCTTCAGTCATTCATATGATTTATTTATCTTTGACCATTGGGTCTTTGTTGACCTTTCTGCCCATGTTGGTTGCTACATGACACTTTGACTTAAGCCTCAATGGCGAGGCATAACAATAGTTTCCCAAGTCTAAGCATGATTAATTATGTAATGCGTGGACTTGTGTGTGCGTGTGTGTGCGGGCGCGCGTGTGCGTGTGTATATATATAAATTTTGTTGGGAGTGGTTTTTCCTTACCACAATAGTCCCCCTACTCTAAGTATAAACATTTATATTATAGTTAGAATTTAAATATACCTTACTTGTGTGAACTACCTGCTAGTGTTGTCCGAATTGTATACTTCGAGATATTTCTCTTTCTGGAACAATGTTGAGGAGTTTCAGCGAAGCAAATAAAGTTCGAGACTGTATCATCTGAAGTGCCTTTGCAAATCTAAAGACTTATCTGAACTTATTGTTGTAAAGTGGCTCTGACTCTTGCTAGGTCTTAAACTTGATAATTACCAGGAGCCTGATTTTAAAACATTTGGGGAACACGAGGCTTCCTCAATTATTACGCTCAAATGATTTGCTGTATTTGTACATTTTCAAGAAAAAGTAGCTGAAGAGGTTCAACTGCTTACACACACAACCGTCGTAGCATTTAATGCGCAATGATGGCTTTCGTACACATGTCTTATGATGTTCACACACATGAGAGCGTGTGAGACAGATGCTCTGATCTGACCATAGAAGATAAAGCTACTAATTTATTGAGTGGTTCAGATTAAAACTTCAAATGAACGGTCAAATGATCCGGATTGACATCCAACAGCTGGGATTGAGAGCCTTTACCTATAAAAGGTGAGTATCCATGACAGAAAATCAATTTATCTTTCACACATTCGTTATTCAAATTCCTTAAAATCTCCAAGTTTTCCTTCTCTAAGGCTGAAATGGGGGGGTCAAATCACTAACACGGCAGACCTGGTCCGAGCCACTCAAGCTAGGCAAAGTGTGTTGCCCTATGGGGAGGGTAGAAGAAATAATGAAATAGCTTAAGGGCAGCCAAAATCCCTTCATTTGTAAATTTGACCCACCTAGCCAATCTTAGGGAAAAACACTGTATCCGTATGATATAGAATTCCTTTCCCCCACTCTTGATGAGCGAGCCTGCTTTTCAAGGCAGGCTACGTTGCCATTAGCGAGTTCTTCCTAAAGGCTAGGCTTCGCCTATCTTTACATCCATTCTTTAGAGCTGTACTTAGGTTGTATAGACTGGTCTCTCCCAGCTCGTCCCCAACGTTTGGCCCAATTAGTGGGGACCTACTTCCTCTAAAAGAAAACTTTCATCGGAGAGGACATGCATTTCCAAGTTTTTCAAACTGTCTTTCAACCCCGGGTCCTAGGGAAAGGGGGACTAAAAAAGGTGGTACTCCCTCTGTTCATGGGAGGCACATTCTCCCTTTGTCTTGGGCCTTCACTCCTCCATCAAAGGATGGAAGAAGACGTGATCTTGGGTAAGGGAAAAGTAGCAAGAATGTAAGGGTGATATTGTCCCTCACGTGAAAGTTCTGACCTCCTACTCCGAAGCCCCATGAGTATTATTTCTACTTTTTGATTTCTTTGTATGGATGAATCTGATGTTAACATTTTCTTACCTATTTTTCAAAGTCAGTTGAGTGCTTCGAGTTGAACGAGAGTGATGGGAGACTTTAACTGACATCTACCGTCGACCCTTCTCCTCTCACAACTTTGATCGTTTGATTATCTTAGAAGATTTTTTTGAAGAATTTTACTTAATGGCCAAGAAAGGTACTGCTTCTCCTTACTAAACTTCATTTTATATTTACATAGCTATTTCTAACCTCATTGTTAACTTTTGTAGAAAGTTTTGAGAAACGGAGGCATTCCATTCCGGACATGGCCACAATCCTCGTTACCATCTCTTCTTCCGGAAGAAAGGGCATGAAGCGCTCATCTGTTACAACCAAATAGAGAGGTCAGCCGGGAGGCTGGCAATAAAGATGAAGGACGACCTCCTCTAAGAGACAATGGGAAGAAAATTACTGACGAGGTTCAAATGATGTCCCTCCTCATCACTCTGACGTCCCTATCGGGGAGAAGCTATTGATAGCATCAATAGTTGCATCCTCTGGGGGCAAAATAGGTCAGTTGCCTTAGAACTCGAGAGACAAGACTCTTCAAAAAAGAAGAGGTCTACAAGCGACTACACCATTTCCGAGGGTCCTCAATTATCCAAATTCATCATCAAGAAGAGGAGTGATGAATTGGCTCAAGAGTCAAGAGGCTCTTGCCCTCCTCCTTCCTGAAGTCCAAACAACAACGGCTACTTTCCACAAGTACTGGACGGAGAGGTCGCAATCCTTCATCGAGACCAGGGATGCCGTGGACTTATTTTCCACGATGGTGAGCCAGGCTAGAAGGCTTGATAAGTATGTTTTTCCAAGCTTATTTAATATCTAAATAAGCTTAAATATCAATTAAATGAGCAAATTTATACTTACAATTATGTAATTGTTGCTTTTGTAGGTCTTAAACCCAAATGAAAAGAAAATGACGTAAAAAAGGGAGAAAAAAGAGATCAAAAGTGTACAAAGTCATGAAGATAGGGATCAAAGTGATCAAGTTAGAAAGTTGGATGACATTGGATTTCAAATTTTGGAAGGCAAAGTTGATATAAAGATCAAATTTTGAGGACCAGATTGTACATGATCAAAGTTGAGGACCTGGCAGCAATTATATAGAGGACTAAGATGGACAAAAGAAAGCTAGTGCTTGCGTGCAGGCTTAACGTGGTGCTCGCGTGGGAAGGGAGCTTTAATATACCGAGACCAAAATGATTACATGGTGCGCGCGCCAAGAATGCTCGTGCCCCACCTTTCGGCTATGCAATTTTGCTTGTTTTGCGTTAATTTCGGACTTCTTCTGCAATTTCACCTGCAACGATTTTTGACCCTTCAAATACCATTTTTTGTTCAATTTTAGGAAAAGACTCATAGGATAACACTTCAAGGGAAGAAGAGGCGAGAAGAAGATAATATCTAGCAAAATTCGGGAGTTTGAAAGGGATATTCAAAATTTCAATCCCTCACATTTTCAAGAATATATTCAAGAGACGATTTTCTTCCATTATCTTGAATTATCCTATTATCTCCTTCATTTTGTAATGGGTTCTCTCTTTATTTCCTTTTTGTGCCTCTATTTACAATGGTCTAAGTGTTTAATGTTGGGATTTATGGTGTAACTTGACCTAAGTTTCATTAATGTCAATATTCATCATTTAATGCTTTAATTACTATGGTTATTGTGCTTTTATAATTGTGCTTAAATCTTCATCATGTATGTGGCCAATAGATAATTGAGTTAGGTGGTTTGTGCAATCATTGAGAGATTGTTGTGCATTTCTTGATCAAAATGATTAATGTCCTAGGTTGTTTTACGAGATTGAGATATACTCCAAGCCCTATGCAACCCATTGACTATTTTCATTATGATCTAATGTAATTGGTTGGGTTTTATCAACATAGAGATATAATGGGTAAAAT
>CAIGRL010123702.1:0-10954 GCA_903798325.1 Fraxinus xanthoxyloides | reverse complement strand
CATTAATTTCGATAAATCAAACATCGGATCCCACTTAAAATTGTGGTCAAATTTGATCTAATTGACCCACCATTTCCAACAGTGATTCATAAAGAAAAGTACAATACGCATATGTACTTACACCCATTATGAACCTCAAAGCATTTAAACATCTGAAATGTACGTAAGAGGTAAGAATTCGGCGTTAACAAAGTTTAAGATAACATCATTACTAACAAAGTAATACCAACAATCTAAACTAAGATAAAATGTAGTATAATAACTCCAATAAACTGAAAAAGAGTTATCAAATAAAAACAAACAGAAATATTATGTTATGGAAATAACAGTGGCAATTATAACTAACACATACATTTTGCACAAAATATAAGTTTAAATCATAATGGTAAAAGCGGAACTTGGTTCCATAAAAAGCCAGACCTGTGATTTTGGGATAAATTTAACAGCCACATCCTGTTCCTTCAAGCTATCCTTCTTTCCCCCCAGAAAGTCCCCTCCCGACCTCTTCCCTTGGCTCAAAGTGGGTGCTGAAATTCTTCAAGAGCACCCAGATTTCTTGTCCAACCCAATAATTTGACACTCACTCTCGTCAGGTATAGTCCCGAACGCGAGGGACGGCCCAGGACTGCACCGGCCAATTGGACCCGCTGTCCCCACGAGCCAATCTTATGTGGGCATAATTGGCAGAAAGTTTGATTTGATGTTTAAATTACTTGGGCTTCCAATAAGCTTACGTGGCAATGGCCCAAATTCCTTGAGCCCGCCCCTCCATTTACATTTTTTTTATTTATATTAAATTGGTTTTTAAACCAATTGCTTAAAAATATATTTTTTTCTATCTCAATACATACTATTTTGAAATTTTAATGGCTAAATTGAGAGTAATGTCTTAAATATTTACCCTTTCGTTAATAGCAAAATCTAGCAGGTTTAAGCTGTCAACAAGACAACAAGTCATTATCACTTCATTACTCATTCGACACCATTAACTTGCAAACGAAACTGTTCCAAGGGGTAGCCAAGTTTTCGTTTGCACTAAAATCAATCTTTTAAGCCCTTGTTTGGGCTCCATTATTGTAGATTATAATGAGAGAAAGGGTATTTTTTTGAAAAAAGTGTTGTTCGCAAAAGAAATAAATTTTAATTTAAATGCCATAATTTTTTTCTTCAACCAAGTCGTTCTCGTACCTGTTGCAACAGTCCTAGAACTTTAATATGAATATTCTAAAAACCTAGGGTTTCATTGCTCAATAGACAATAGTACAAGAAATCATATCATAAATTCTTGAAAATATTCATAAATCATAAGATTTACGGAAATAAACATGTCAAATTCTTGAAAATATATAACAATGAATTGTGAAGAATACAATAATAACTTGACTCATGAGTCATGGGTAGAGAAATAATTGTCAAAAGAAATGTTGCACGCTATTCTGGGTACAGTTCACTCATGGCTTCTCTCTGTCTATTATGGCCTTCACTAATTTGTGGGTAAAAGGTGGCGGAAGACTGCGGCGTATTGTCGTCGCCCTCCTCCTCTCTAGAAATGACCATGACGGCAGATTGGACTAGCTCGAGGCAAAGCCTTAGTTTGTTTGGTTCAATATGTGTTAGCCCCGGGACTACTCCTTTTAAAAGAAAATCAGATGTTAGGGTCCGGAGTACATGGAGAGGAGTTATTCCATTGAATGTTCGGACATTCGGGTCAGCATGGTGGTCAAGGAGGACCGCCACCATGTCCGGTGACATCATTTCGGCGGCGATATGAAGTGGTGTTTTGCCTAGTGGTCCTGCAGGATAATTCACATCAGCTGCTCCAAGTTCTAGTAAAGCTTTTACCACTTCTCTACTGCAATTTTCAACACCATAATGCAAGGCCAATGCTTTATCGAGATTTAGGCCTTCTCCCATAACCATCAGCTTTACGAGTTCGACATCTGATGAATCAAGGGCTCGTATCATGCGGCGGATTTTCTGGTCCTCGAGATCACTGGCGGAGCCGGTGTGATCATGGTGGTGGGGCATTATGGACAGGCAGACGATGGAGGACTTGAGGCGGAGCTCTTCGATCTTGGCTACAACGTTGATGGGGAGGTGCTTGGCCAGAACTTCTGTTGGAAGGCCAGATTTTGCCACCAAATGGGAACAAGCAGTCCATAATTGGTTCATTCCTTGCTTTTTTGAAGCTATTAAAACTTTCATAACATCATCAATTGAAACCTTCTCCACCATACTTTCCAATTGTTTCTGCAATTAATCAAATAAGCAAATTGGTAAGTAAAGAATTTTTCATTACGTGCATTGAAAATGGAGAGATTGTTCAACAAAACATAAATATTTTGATTTCAAGTTTTCCTCTCGCCTACTTATAAAAAAATTTACTTGTCAGCCCTTTGATAAAAAAATATTTGGGCTGAGGGGCGTGTCAACAATTAAAATCTATCTATTCTAATTTCTTAAACTTTTAAGTGACTTGATTCAACACTGTTAAGCGGAGATCCACTAATAATGGGAAAATTTTGACAAGAAGCACCAAATAATTTGTTACATGAAAACTTGTCAAGTGATGACACAATCCAGAAAACACAGAATATAGTAAAAAAGAAGATAGAAAACCCCGTTGCACTTCAGTTTTATATAAGCTAAAAATAAGCCGGAATGCTGATTCTGCACAGGAAATGAACAGAAGAAACCCAGTCAAACAATGAAGAAAGTACTACATTTCATTATATCAAAATCCAATGATAAGATGAAAAATACTGTTAAAATAATAACCAGAAATTTCTCAACCTGTTAATCCCAGGTCTTCCTACTCCCAAAAACACCTTAAAATCTGCCGCCTTTTAACCTTGTTTACATAGACTCATGTATAGATTAGGTTCAATGTCTCATTTTGACACGTCTTCTCCACACACGTGAGTGCTTTCATCCGAGGTTGTGAAATGTGAACTTAACCAATTTTGACATGTTCGTGGGAGTAATAGACTGTATTAAGAAAGGAAACTTTTAAAATCTTGTTCATTTGATTATTCGATCTGGTCGAGTATTATGTAACCCCGAACTTAGTGTTTATACTCATAGGATCAAAACCCAAAATTAAGGAATAAAAACACAGAAGAAATAAATAAAACTTCGGAGATGAAAACAATAAAACCTGAGTTAGCAAAGCAAGCTGTTCCACCCCAAAAGATCTAGCGGCTGCAAGTGTATTAAGAGCAAGATCAACGGCTGAGGTACAATGTGTATGCCAACATCCTCTCTCCCCACAATTAGGCCTTGCCTCATGCTTCTGAGGTATAACCGAAACTTGACCACTGTACAAGAACTGAAGCATCAAAAGAAACACTTCATAGCCCACTGAATTCACCGGTATGATCTCCAGAGAGTTGGAACCTCGCGAGGATGATGGCAGCGCCGTGCAAAAGAATTTCCTGAAGAAGAGACTCCTGGCTGCTAGAATGCACCTGTGGGCATGGACTAAACGGCCCTCTACACTGAAGGTTACATCACTGAAAGCTTGACCGTCGATTAGGAGATTGAGATAGTCCAGAGAGAGAGATCTTAAGGATTCATCAGATGTCATTGTAGAGGACTCTTTTATGGACTTGTGTGTTTCTCTGTGTGTAATGGATTTGTAGAAGTGAAGAGAGTTGTTAAGCGCAAATCATTCTTTTGTTCAACTCTTATTTCTTGGGAGATTCTTTCTTTGCTGTAGGGTTTGATGTTTAGAGAGAGAGAGGGGGGGAGAACATGACATTCATTAATCAATATTTTACAA
This sequence comes from Fraxinus xanthoxyloides, assembly GCA_903798325.1. NCBI lineage: Eukaryota > Viridiplantae > Streptophyta > Magnoliopsida > Lamiales > Oleaceae > Fraxinus > Fraxinus xanthoxyloides. The sequence goes on along the minus strand of CAIGRL010123702.1, from coordinate 7,173 downwards.
CATTTAATTTAGACCTTACAACATTAATTTACTTAGATAAGGCAACGGGCGAGGATTAGACCGATTGCCCATTCCAAATCCCGTCCCGTCAGGTATTTTTATTATATTGTCTTATTCTCATTCGCGGTTAAGCGGGACGGGACAAGTTCGGGGCGGGCCAAATCCTCTACCTCATTTATTGACTCATTTATTTTTTCTTTTTATTTTTTATTTATTTCATTTTTTGCTTTTATTTTGTTTATATCTTTAGTTAGTAAATATTATTACTTTTTTACTAATTTGTTAAAAACAACTCACTTTCTCTTTAAAAATGATAATAAAGTTATTATTTTTGTTCGATAAAAAACTTAAATTTGAAATTGACTTTAATAGGGATGGGTAGCGAGCCAGGGACTGTATTTCTTGTACCAGCCCCATACCCACTTTGGGGTAATAACTCTCGCTCCGTCCTTGCCCTATTCGGAGTGGGGCCTCATGGACATCGGGTTGAACGAGGTTTTTTTTTTTTTTTATTTGTCATCCCTAAATTTACTCTATGTTTGTGACAGTTTGTCACACCAAATTACATCCATCAAAAAATTTAATATAAAATTAAAATAGATAGTATTAGAAGCTAGATATAATTAAGTGATTTTTCTTTAAAAATATCGTTTACACTATCAACCACAACATAATTCAGAGTTTGAAAAATGAGTTTAGATATAAATGATTTAATGTTCGAAATAAAATAATTTGTTCAACTTATAAAATCTAAAATATACCTAGATATTGATGGACAAGACAGCACATATCATGACTGCTTGTTTTTTTGAAGTCATTCGATTTGATATTTGACTTGTCTTTTCAAGCATTCATTTTTCTTCCCCAACTTTCACAATGCTGTCTCTGTGCTGGCTTTACTTTTCACCATTTTTGTCGCCAACTTTTCTTCTCACAATTGGACAAATTGTTTCAACATCATTTTCAAATAAATAAATCAAAGTGTATGGGTTGACAACAATTGATAATTATATATTGTCAAAATCCTTGTATGTTATGTAAAAAATAATTTTTTAAAATAGATGAATATGATAATGTCAAATAAGATGTTGTCAATCAATATTGTACATATAATATGATTCTTTTCAAGTTTTCAAGCACAAATTTTTCTACTAGGAATACTCATTCCATTACCTAACTTCAAATAATGAATTAAAATTCAAATATTTTAATGAATTCAATTGATTTTTGGATTAAAAATATGGACTCCTCGACAAGTGAGCTGATCAAAATTTATGATTCGTCAGTTGAATCGATGACTTCAAGATTCAATCAGCAATCCTCTGATCCGATACTTAACCATATCATTAATGGATCGATTTGATAGTTACAAGTAAAAACAATAAAATCTAAACTCCAATGGAACGAGATACAGTCATTAATGTGACATATTTTTTGATAGTGCGTGAGGTGTCACATATTTTGTCATTAATTTTAACAATACTTAAAATAATCGAAAAAATATACACAATGTCAACATTATTGTGTACTTTGAATAGACAAATATCATATTCCTAAGATGAAACTATTATTACTCTTGACCTTGATCACTCATAATCTACGCACCCCCACCCTAGAAAACACTGTCCCGACCTAAACACTCCATCAAACCGACACGTGTCGTCAGTCCCACAATTAACAGTTTCGACCTGCTCCATGACGATGTTATACTTTGGACTTAGTGGTGTCATTGTCTGTGTTTCTTGATAGAACGGTAAATTGCATAACTGATCCCCAACTTATTATTTCACTAGTAAGTTTGTCCTCTAACATTTAAAAAAAGGTCAATTTTATCCTCAAGTTTTCACTACAGTGCACAATCGGTCCATATTGAGAATTTAGGTCTCCATTATAATTATAAATTTTTCGCCCTCCTCATTTCAATCTTACATTTTTCAATAAAATAATATTACACATAAATAAAAAAAATTTCATTTTTCTTTAACCTCACTCACATTTAAAAGGAAAAAAAAACCACTATTACAACGCAAGTTTTTCCCAAAAACTCATTATAATGGATCCCAAACAGGAGCTTATTTATGATATTTAAATTATTTCATGATAGAGAATTGATTGTGTAACTATATCAAAAGGTGCATTGATTCTTTTTAAACTTTATTCTCCTATTTGGTAGAGGTTAAAATCGAAATTTTAGTAAATTTTGATAAAAATTGATTAAATGTGTAGTTGAAACGCTCACTGCCTCTCTCTGCGTACACCTTTCTACCATTGAATACTTGCATATTTGGGCTATTCTATTCTGTCTGTCTCTCTCTCGTCTTTTCTTGCATAGTAAATCAATGATTATATTGTCATGTTTGTTAACATTAGCACAAATTTTGGTAAATGCTTGATCCTACAGTGGCTGAAAAAATGTAAGCACGGAACGCATAATACCCAGTGACGGATCTAGGAATGAATCTCAACTAGGGTGATCATGACTATTGATCATTGATCGTCAACAATCAACGACCACAATGACAAGATTTTTTATTAATATTTAATTAATTAATATTAAAAATTCTCAGATCTATATGTAAATGCACTAAAATCCCAAATTACAATTCTTCAATATATCATCAAGTTCCAATTTTCAACCCCAATTTATCACTTGTTACAAATCACAAATTCCTTAATTTATCATTTATCACTGGTTATAGACCACATTCTTTTTCCCCTTTTTATTCCTCAACTGATGCGCCTCGATGAACAAATTGAAGTGAAAATGCAAAAGAATTTGCGATTGGGGGAAGCCATTAATTAATTAATTACCTGGACTAGAGTTGATGTTTATGTTGCTATGAGCGATAAACATGCAATTGCCGACAGGAGGGAGGAACGAAGTTTGGAAATTGAATTCATTTGCAATGATCGGTTAATTGGTATTTGGTGTGTAAATGGTAATGGATCTGATAATTGGGCTTGATTTTATTTAAAAAACAAGAGGCCCAAAGTCCAAATGGCCTAACCCGTGTTTCATCTTCTTCCTTCCACTTCTTCTACCTGTCTGCCATTGTAAACTTCCCCACACCAGACGACATCTGTAAACTTCAATGCAGTCAGCACGGGCGGCCGCACCTCTCGTCGAAAGATCCAGTCAAATAGCCTGTCCAACCGTTAACTGTTTGCACTGTTACCGCTTTAACCGGGTTACCATTCATTCCAAAAAATAAAAATAAATATGTGGCTTGCAATTTAAGAGCATGACAGGTAGAGAGAGTCACAGCCCATCAAACGCACCTAACAAGCCATCTTGGCTTCGCAAATGGGACAAACCGCGAGTAGCTCACTATTTTTTTTTTGACTCTTAATTCTCAAACAGCTGATAGCATCTCCAAGACACACTCAAAAAATAATAATTATTATTTTTTATCTTTTATTTTAACTATCTTTCCTTTAAAAATTGAAACACTTTGAATGTATTTAATTATTGAGAGAACTCACTCTCTAAATTAAAATTTGAAGAGTCAAACTTACTCTCTAAAATTAAAATGTTAATTTAAAGAGTCGTTTGAAACATGATTTTAAATGTTAACTCCTTAAAATAGAGATCATCTCATGTTTAAAGAGTCTCATGGAGAAGCTTTGACAAGTGACTCGCGTGAAAGAAAATCCAACCCAACTCACTCCATGACTCGTCTCCAAGGCGAGCCCATATCCTTCTTGGTTCACCATTTTATACATTACTTCTTTAGCGCCTTTATCCATGGAAGTCATCGTTGGTTCATTAGAGATCACCTTCTTCTTTATAAATTATTTCACGGTTTAGGATTGGTAGCTAGTTAAAGAGTTTAAACTTTAAAGCACTAATGCGTGTTTTTGTCTTTTAAGTATAAATTAATTTGGAAAATTAACGTATTTTTGTAAGATTTGTGGCATATAAATGTATCTATTTATTTATTTTTGACAACCAATTCGACCTTTTGACCCTTGACATTTTGCATTTCCCGAGTTGTTGCCTAGCTCGGTTTTAAAAACATTGCAATATATTACACCTGTTGTATAAATACACTAATGAATTCAAGAATGTCTATTCTGTACAATCCACTAGAATTGAAAGCTTCAACCAAGCATTTACAGAAGTAATAGCGTTACAAGGAATAAATAAATTAGAAGCATTCCTAATTTCTTCATTTTTGAAAAGTTCAATAAGGAAATACAGATGGAGTACAAAGGAAGACGAAATCCATACAAGTAGCACATTGCTAGTCGGGCACATAAATACCTGTATTCACAGCACGCGAATACCTCAAACGATGGACCAGAACTTCTTTCTGCAAAATAAGACTGGTTCCATTTTCTTCTGATCATCTTCCAGAAAATGGAGCTGGGTATCCCAAAGAAACTTAGGAGCAAGATCTACTATTCTATTAATAACTGATTCAGTTTCACCTCTGATAATAATGTAGCCCTGCACATCAACGTCCATGAGATTTTTTATTAGTGATATTGAAGAAAAACCTGGACCAGTTGCATTTAAACCTCCAAAGGTAAGAATAGGGTTTATTGCGGGGTGGGTTGGTGGGGGGAAGGAATGAAAACTGTAGTCTAACATAGAAAAATTGTTTGTATGGATGACATGCAGGGAAAATTGACTAATCTTGTTCACTTTTCCTGATTTATTGCTTACTAATCAACGTCATATTACTTGAGTTCAGGGCACTGTTGACCCTATTAATAATTATCATGCCTAGACCAAAACAAAGAATCGTTTACACTTAAATGATCGTACTATTTTCAATATAGCAGAATCGTTAACTCGTCGGGGCACAATCGAGCCTCCAGTTCTGCATTCATTTGTTCATAGAGGCGCATCAGTTGTTCAAGTTCCTCATGTTGCTTCTCTTTTGATAAGAGTCAATTATGTTTTTGGTTATATATGCGTTATGTTGCAATCAGGAGATTCATTCCGGTTTTTGGTTAGCTGGGAAGATTGACCAGTGGACAGATTTTTGCAATTGATGGGGAATGAAGATATGGATTAGAAGAGAATAGGAATAAAGATGAGAGTTTGAGTTTGATTAAGTTTTATGTTTTGAGTCTATTGATTATCCAAAATTTTATTATTTTAAGTAATTATTGTTTAGAGGTTCCCTTCGATTTGATGCCTTTGCTCTATAAAAGGGAACATAGAATATTAGGATTTTATTATTTGGTAAACCATTATTGATGATTATTGATTTTTTATATCTTCTGCCCCAAAATTCTTCTCTTTCCATGTTATGTTCTACGTTGTTCTCACATATGTAAATAGCTGTATGGTCATACTTGTCTATTCTTCTCAAGCCCCTTCCCTCCATATCTTTAATCCCCAAGCATTATCCTTATATCCCCGTCAAAGTTACCCTTCAAAAACAATGCTTAACACAGCCACATTTTGCTCTGATAGGAATTCACATTTTTATTTGATTTTTCATAATATCAGAAGCAATTTTTGCTTCAGATGAATGCTTCAATGGATTAGGTTCTATGATGTCTCATCTAATGTCTGGTGAATCAACATATTTAAGTCATGTTTAATTATGATATAACCTAGACGACAATTGAAAAATTATTTGCTGGTGACTGTAAGCATAAAACTTAGAATTCCAAGAATTATTTACCTGAGGACGTAATATACGGTCCATCTCCAGCATGATGTCCTCTAGTAAGCAACCTTCTTTCGGATCACTATATTCTGAGAAGAGATGGTTGGCATGCAACAAATCATACGATCGTGGGTATGTTGAGAACGGTTCACACCTTCAAATTCCGAAACAAAACTGTGTCATGTTCCTCAATGGTGCAAAGCATAGAAAAGTTACAATCTGAAACTCACCAGTCATGGAAGGCACCAATTAGACCCCGGTCATAAATAGCAGGTAAAGTATTCACCGTGGTTGCAGGTACTACATTCATAACCCAAACAGGCCATGTACTCAAAGCAACGGCAAAGCCACCAAGGAAAGCACTCATGTCCATGACATTCCTAACTTCATTCTCTTCAACACCCATCAGTCTCCAGTAGTGACGAACTTGATCCTGCCAGTAGATTGTATCTGATAAGAACTTTTCTCGACTGATACCTGCACCAATCACACCATATAATGATACGCTAAATAAGACTACTAAATACAAGATTAATACATGACAGATCTCACATTGTCGAGGAAACCTAAAATGACAATGTGATCTACTACCAAATAAGCAATCAATCCAGTATACCACATGCACATATGATTGTTTTGAAGACTGAAAAGTGAAATAACAAGCTGAGCAAGCTTGAAGTGCATTGTTAGTTACAACTCATTTCTTTATTTCTGTAACTGAAAAATGCATTCTTAGCCAAGGAGTTCGAATATAAAATCATGATTGAAAATGTTTAGCCACTACAGAACCATGATTGGGGCACATATGGTTTTAAAGGAACGCAATATTCATTACATGTAAATTCATAAGAAGCTTTGACATCCTCCTTTTATTAGAAATAATGGAACGCTCTCTTCACCATATAATATATAAATGAACATCCAAATGAAACCTTTTAAATCCTCTCAACTAGTAACTAAAAATATTACTATCCTGTGTTTCAGAGATTTTATTATGCAATTCATTGAGTACACAATTTCCACCTTTCCAATAGTCACCAAATTATGAAGTCCAGATATAAAAAGATGCACCAATCAAAATTACTAAATATTATATACTAGCTGAAATTAATTAGAGAAATGGACTCAAGTTGACTAAAAAGGAAATGATTTCAGTTACGTACCTAGGTTACTGAGAGTTCTAGAATACTCTGAAAGACGTTGTGGCCTGGGAGGCAGAGTCTGAGAAGCACATGGCGTTATACAGTTCCTCAAAGGTGTTTTCCACGAGGGTTTAGAATCATCCACAGAGTCACATAGGCTTAGAATCTTCTCCCGTGCATTGTGCTCAAGACATGAGTTGTTCTCTGGCTTTGTCCAGATTGCTGTCTGCACTTCCCTAGCAATGAGTTTCCAGCACATTGCAGAAGTCAGATTCATCAACTTGTTCCAAATCGCCGGAAAATCTCTATCTTTCCTATAAGCGGGTGGAGCAGAGTAGACAAAATATCCATTTGATCGTAATAGGCGATCAACTTCTTTAATTAGAATGCCATCTGCACCCAAA
>CAIGRL010123695.1:0-12355 GCA_903798325.1 Fraxinus xanthoxyloides | reverse complement strand
ATAATTAATTAAAAAATATTTTATCAATTAAATATATTAAAGTCATAATTCTATATAATTTGGTCACAAATTATCAAATTAATTGGTTATTAGTTTTTCTATGTCACAATTTAAAAAATTTATAAGTTACAAATTATTTCTCAATTACAAATAAAAAATTTTATAGGTCACAATTTATTTTTTGATCACAAATAAAAAAATTGTATACATCACAATTTACTCGTCGTATTGGAATATTGCGATTCTGTCAAGAATTATATGCATTGCTGTATTGGAACATAGCACTTTATGCACATAAGGTTTCCCGAAACTAAAGAGATATCTTACAAAAGTAAAAAGTCTGACTAAGCAAAACAAGTAATTTTAGCCACACAAATGGCTTTTTAGCAAGGCATGTAAACTATAATCAATGCCTTGTTATCATTTTGAAAAGAAAATTATCAATAAAGTAAGAGGTAGAATCAGTTTATGATATTCGAGGATATCTGTAGGTAAGCCCTGTTTAGTTGAGACTCGAGAGGATAGAATTAAATAGCATTTTGGTATTAATGGTGTTTGAGTTTCCAAACTTTGACACGGTCCATTTTCCATGGTAAGCACATAGCATCTTTCTTTAAATACATTGCATCTCTTCGCAAAAAAGACTCAAATTTCATTTTCTTAATCTTCTTTCAGAGATTTTTTAGTTTTAGTTTGTGTCTAGTGTGTACGTACTTATTGTGCCAGAAAAATAAAATAAAATAAATAAAATTGGCTGAAGGGAAAGTTACAGCGTGAAATGCTGAATGTGATGACATTTACTGGGAGTTAGTTTTGTGCATGAGATGATTTGATTGTATCTTATGTACATTTCCCAGTCCTCTGCTTGTCATCAATTTGACCTTTCTAATCTTTTCTTCTGGCAGGAAATTAGTTAAGTGAAACTGAGATGGCTGGCAGGGTAGAGGTGGACATTGATGATGATTTTAGTGAAATTTATAAGGCGTATACTGGGCCTTTGGGATCTAATCCTAATGCAACCAATGCACAAGACAGAACTACAACCAGAAAGAGATCGGATGCTGGTTCGGATGAGGAAGAGGAAGCCCGTGACCCTAATGCTGTCCCAACATATTTTACTAGCTGAGAAGCTAAGGTTTGGGAAGCTAAATCTAAAGCTACTGAGAGGAACTGGAAGAAAAAGAAAGAAGAGGAAATGATCTGTAAATTATGTGGAGAATCAGGCCACTTCACTCAGGTACCTTCTCTGTATTTCCTTTGTTCTAGATTGTTACGGTCACATAATGAGAGAACCTTTTTTTTGTATGCTAAGAGAAGTAATTGAGCTGCTTGGATTTTCTTTTCTTCTTTTCTTCCAAATTCTCATATCCAAGGGAGCCGACCTTAGTCTCTGGAAAAGGACAGAGGAAGAGAGCAGGTGGAGGGGATAAAGATATGCATGTCGATGGTATGTGCATATTGAAGTTAATGGGTTCAATTTCTCATAAGAGATTTGCTAACAATCCCCAAATAGGTTATAGTCAGCATTTTTTACCTGGGGAGTGGTATGCATGCTTAGGATCAAACTGCGAATGGTGTATGATAATGAAAAACATACAGTCTACTAATTTGTCGTGAAACAGTGCTAGTTGAGATAAAAAAAAATTCCTGCTAAAATTCATTTTTTTTAACTGACAGGTGATGGATCCACTGTGATTACGCTCAAAGAATAAACCAGTAGTTGTAGCACAATTTTGGAGTGTTGATTCCACATAGAGATAGTAAAAAATACTTGAAGGATCCGGAAGATTGAATCTTCTTTTGAATGTGTGAAAAGAATTTATTTGTTTGAATGAAAATAAAATCAAGGTTTGAAGTAGTGAAGTGTCAGAATTCTCTCAATTGGATTGGGACATTCAACTCAATTAGAGATGTTTAACCTCGTTTCTCATTGGAAGAAATGTCATTAAAACCAGTATATAATTCAATTATAATTCTAAAGGTTAACCCTCCAGCCACAACATTCACACTTTTGTTTACTAGAATAAGATTAAACAAACAACCATATTCTTTAGGCATAAAGTAGTAATGAATCACACCAACAAGAATAGATAAATGAGATTAAGACTTAAAACGAATATTTCAATCAGAGAAAGTGTGACTGAATCTATGAAAAATTTAATAAAAATTTAGCCAATCACAAATATTTTTATGAAAAGAAGATCTAAACCATAAAATTGTTTAAAATGAAAATCCAAATATATGAATCAAATAATGTTGAAATCACCGAATTCAATTGAGTTCCTTCCTAGCTTTATCTAGATATTTATTTTTCCATGGAATTGTTGGTCATCTCCTCTTGTTTTTCATCCTTGATTGCTCTCCAAAAAGGGTCCTTTAGGGTTGTCTTTTCATCCCTTTAAAGTTCCCGGAAGATTTGAATTTGAACAAGCCAAAAAAGAGTCCAAAAAGCTGAAAATTCCTTTACTCTGCAACCGGCGCTGCGGTGCCAGCATTCTGCCCATTCCTGCAGAGTTCCGGCGCTGCGGCGTCGGCCAAATAATTTTATTTTTTTTAAGAGATCCATTCATCATTTGGATAAAAACCTGAAATTAAAACACATGAATTGGATTATAAATTTTCTTAAAATAAATAGAATAACACTTCAAGAACTTGAATTAATTCCTATAATTTCTATTCACTTCTTGGCATTTTATCATAGTAATTTTGTGTTTAAAGTACACTTTCGTACACTTGTCACATTGTAACATATAAGCACGTTTCAACTTCATTGTTACCAATGATAGAAGCAATTAATGTCATTGCTAATGGTGTTGTGCCTACCTGCTCTCCAAAATTATTGCGCATGTGTATGTGTGCTACTATGGTAATTTTTATTTGTGTTATGCCTAAATGATTCAATTCAGGGTTGTCCTTCTACTCTTGGAGCGAATCGCAAGTCTCAAGATTTCTTTGAGCAGGTGCCTGCAAGAGATCCTCGTGTGAAAGCATTATTCACTGAAAAGGTAATAGACAAGATTGAAAAGGAAATAGGATGCAAAATCAAAATTGAGGAAAAAATTATCAATGTCAGTGGCAAGGATAGGTTGGTCTTGAAAAAAGGTGTTGATGCTGTTCATAAAATTAAAAAAGAGGGTGAACATAAGCATTCCTCTGGCTCCCCAATTTCCAGGTCCAGGTCACCTGAACGCAAGAATACTCTTAGCTCATGGTCGGTACGTTCTAATTCCCCAAGATCCAATCCCAGTCCACATAATGCCTTGCAGGTCCCACATAGATATGGAAGACAGGAGAAGGTTGTGGAAGACCGTGTTCCTGAAGATTTGCAAAAATTATCGAGGGGCTCTCTGCAAGGTAGGCAAAGCATGGGTACATTTGTTCTGTCCTTAAGAGAGGATTATTTCTTGTAATTTACAATCTCATAAGGGCGTATCGTTTTGTAGTTCTTTCTGTTCAGCTGTTCCATCTTTTTCTTTATACTGCTTGTTTCTTATCATATTCTTTGCTGAAAGAGGTAAGTTCTTACGTTCAAGCATTCTGAAAGATATATCTTTGGTTGAATTGAAAGGGTGGTCTCCAAATAATTTTTTTTAACTGAGCATTTGGAGACTCATTTGCCTCAGATTGGATTCACTATGAGAATTTAAGATAGTGTGTCATGTTAAAGCTGCCTCCATTGTTAGAGATCTTGAATGGAAGTGCTTAACACGCTCTTCCTCTGGTGAAGCTTATGGTAATGATGGTGATAGAGGTCGATCAAGCCATTCAAGGTCTCCAGTACTCCCTTCTTACTTGGGAAACCCATATAATTCGTATGATGGTCACAGTCAAAGCAGAGAGGCCTACAGGTTCGATGGATTGGATACAGACTTGGGTCTGACATGCAATCTTGCCATAAGTTTGAATACCCTGCATTTCCACATACCTTTGAAGAAATAGAATCGGAATATAAAAGGGAAGCAATGGATCTTGTGAGAATTCGAGACAAGGAAGAAGATGAAGAAATTCACAAGTATCGTGAGGTTTGTTACATTCTATTATTTTGTTTCTATTTTAGTTAATGATGGTATATCTTAACAATGTCCAAGCACAATAGCCTTCTTTGGGATGCATATCTAAGTGGCAGGGTGCATCCTTTTCTTGTTCTTTTCAAATAAATATAAAATATAATTGAGCTTAATGTCTTTTCCCATTAAAGGTGGGTCGGGAAGAGAGCTGCCTTATATTTTTCTTGAATTTGACTATGCGGCCATTGACTCCTTACATGTTGGGTTCTTCAAATTTAAGGCTGTCAGAGAAATTAGGGAGGGTTACATGAAGAAACTGGCTATGCTCAGGTGTGCACAGGCAAAATAGTGGGAAGAGTTTCTTCAAGAAGACATCCAGAGGAGACAACGTGCACGCCAGCATATTTCAGCTTCTGGGTTTAGTAATTATAAACAACCTAGTTATCCAGAGTACGATAATTCTTCAGGCAATGCTCACTATTCCGGTCCTGGAACCAACATGCCGATGGAGTCAACGGGAAGGTACCCAAATTCTATGGAAAATTATCCTTCGAGACTTCACGTCACTTGCAGCGACTTTCAGCATAAAAGGAGTGATGAATTTGGGAATTCCTACAACCTATACTAAATTGATAGATGGAAACCAAGTAGTTGTCTTACCCTTTATTTCGTTCCATCCCTTCGTTCTCCTAAAGCATTCATGTCTGTAATCATTTTCAAGTTTTGGGAGGGCTTGGCATTTTGTTGAATACAATGCTAGAGATGTGAATCGGTTTAGAATCCTAAATGAAATTATGAAATTTGGGGATGCTCCTTGGCATAGGTTTGTCTCTTTAGTGTGGTAAATGCAGAATTTGTACATATTGTTTTTATATTTCTACCGTTTCAGCTGCATCATCGCTTAAATTACCACTTCGAAAAAACTATCAGGATCAAAATGTTGCTCGGGTACAAGTATTGCATAGGAACCTTCAATGTAGGTAAGTATGCTAAACGTGTTCTCAGCTCCACTAGAAGTCGCTAGTATTCGAATGGTAAGAATGTGGTTTGTTGCTATTTCATCTAGACTTTGAAACAGGGTTTTTGTAATCTAAGAAGTGAAATTTGGTTTGGCATTGTCAAGTACTATGTTTTCAAGTGTTGGCACGTGTTATGGAACTAGTTTCAGCAAGACTTTTGTTTTTGATCCAAGTTTTTCACTTCTATTTCATTTTTACTGTGAAAATAGAAGTTTTCGTTCTTAGATTGGAATTCATTTTGCTTCGCAATGGACAGAAATTGTTAATTTTTGCCATTTATTTGTTTTACCTCTTGTATCTGGTATTGAGTGAATAAGTTATCTATTAGGTGAAATTTAACCTGACTGGTGAATAAATTCTTATTATTTAGAGCTTTTGTGGTACCACATTCTAGCGTGTTTGCTTACGTGTCACAATGTGACACCATTACAAGTCCTTTAGTGAAGTAGTGAACCGGAAAATAGAGAAAATACTTCCCCAAGGATGGAAGAGTCAATCTTTGCAAGAAGAGTTGCACTCATCAAGTCAGTAAGGGAAGATCTATATTTCCATCTATGGGGATCCACTCTTTTTCCTATTCAAATTTGGTAATATTTTGATTACCATTTTCCATCAATAAAGACAAGGAAGCTAAATGGATAGCAAGGTTTGATATCAATATCTGTTGCATTTAGAGGATTTTGTTCACTGTGGTATCAGTAGATAAAATATCTCGAGTTCAAATCTTGTTGTCATCCATATTATGAAAATTGAGTTTGTGAATCGTGATGAGCATTTGATGGAAAAATGAGTTAGCCTATACATGAAAACTCAGTCTATTTGTTAACTAATTTTTTTAGGGTAAAATGCAGTTGGATTCTGAACTTTTTGATGTCGGGGTTCGTGACCTTTCATTTTTGACACCCCAGGTACGTATCCTACACTACCAAACATTAGTGACCATCATCGTTGTAGGATTGAAGTCGTTTATTTGACAGTTAGGAAGTCAATTTATTAATAAAATGATTATTTTACCTTCATTTAAATTATAACCTAAGAATAAAGAATGCAGAAAAGTCAAAAAGAAAATGGAAGGACCACTGTATCCTTGTCTTCTTCACTAACCTGAGGTCCACTTACCATGGTAGTTTTCCACCATTTTTCTAGGCAGTCCTCTTCACCTCATCTCTTGTCCTCTTTTCGGTGAACTTATAACACTTGAAATCACTGAAGACCCTTTGATAATCTCAGGATCAGGCTTCTCATCAAAGGAGGAGTATTTCTTGCATATCAATTTTTGTTGCAATTCCTTTGTAAAAATGGGCGGTCCATTGTAATCGCGTATTTTGTACCCATTTCTTATATAGCCCCTGTTTGTTTGCCATTTTAAACTCTATTTTAAGAATTTTTTTGACCGTTTTGAGCCCCACCATAGAGTTGAAAAGTCAAAAAAAAGGGTTGATTAGAGTTTTTAACGTTCACAACTTTTATTTTCAACTCCAAATAATGCACAACAAACAAGGGCATAGTTCGGAATTGAAAGGAGTGAATGGACTCAAATCCATCTTGTATAAAAGCATAAATCGAAATTGAAGAGTTTATGTTGGAAATTTATTCATTTACAATCACCACCAAGTTTCATATAGGGGTTTTGGAAAAGACTCAAAAAGAGCACTCTTTGTTCGAGAATTTGCACAAATGGTTAGAAGGTTGAAGAAACCCTAATAAGCCTCTTGATCCTTCACATGCCTAGGGTAGAGGGCATGGCTCGAGAGATAGACATGACTTTGAAATCGACAATGATTTATTTATCTGTTTATTTTACTACCAGATCAAATCTGGTTCGATCTATTAAGTAGCGATTCTTTAACTTCTGTGGTCAATTTAGTTACCATTTCTTCACTTAAAGATTAATTTATACATCAATCCACAAACTTTTACAACAGATGAAAGTTAAAATTGAAGGGAATTAGCATTTCTCTAACAAGCTATTCCAAAAAGTTTCAGAATTATAACTTTTTAATGTTTACTTTCTATTCCTGATTCATTTGAAATCACAATTGTGAGGCTTCAGAAGGATATATGGTCATCATCTCCTTTCACTCAAGAGGGGCTGAGATGCAGGACCTGCAAGAGTAGATTTTGCTCAATCAAGTCCACAGATTTCGTCCCGAAAATATAGCTATAATCATAACAACCATATGCACTAATTTCCTATCCGTGAATGAAAGACGATATATAGAGCAGAACTTCTACAGAAGCACTGAGAATTTTTAAACAGAAAAGGATGCATTCACTCAAAATGTGGCTGAGAAGCCCGAACTCTCCGTCATACAAAGTCGAACATGCAAAATTTGTCCATGCACAATTTTGAACTGGTTAATCCATGGCATTGAAGAGATAAGCAAGGTACATATTATCCCAGATCACCATTTTAATTAGGAAAAACTCAGTATGCAACTTAAGTTTGCACTCTTTTGGATATTATTTAAATTTCTCAAACTGAAAAAAGAAAAGGATCCATCGTAGCCACCAAAATTTCATAAGATGGTTGGCTCTGTAGATGATTTTCTATGAACAATATCCAATATCTGTAATCATCTAGTGTTTCAACTCACAATCATTTCCAATTGTAACCAAGATCCAGAATGAAATAAAGATACTACAATTAGCAAACACAGACAATGAGGCCATATTATCAGTCACTAACGTCAAAAAGAATTTTTTTTTCATGCATTTGATACTTTGCTGCTGCTTGTGAGGGTTCTTCTACGATACCTGTATGAGTTGCTAGAGAACTTTCTTTATATCGAAAACCAAAATGGAAAAAGAATAATAAATCAGAAAGATGATGGGAAGAAGGGGCAAGTTGCATCTTGTTGAAGAACAAATATATTTGCTATTAGAACAACTAAAAAAAGTTCCTTCTTGAAATAATCTTAATTAACAAATTAGAAAACAATCTTCAAATTGTATAGGATTCCAGGGAACGATCATCTATTCTGCCCTTTTGACTTTCATCTGCATTTCGTTAATTGTATTCCCAAAGGAGGCGCCTAGCTATCTATGAGTGGTCATGCCCGGTCATAATACTCAGAACTGTTGCAAGTCGATTAAAAGAATTATAGGAAGTATTTAATTCTTTTGCAAAACGGAAAGGTTACATATAATTGATTCCCTGCTGCTGATGAGCATTTCTATGTTAAGAGAAGGTGACTAATACATTCTGTATGTGCTCATGAGGTACCCATTGAGAAGCCCAGTTTTGTTTCACTAAAAACTCAGTATAGCACAAGTATAGTATTTGAAGAATGCAAATTTTTTTCTCCTATTTCTTAGATTATACATGTTCTTTTATCAATGTTAGGAAAAATGACATAAAAATGAGGAACAGTCGCATACAAGCAGAAAGAATACAGGAAGTATACAAGAAAGGAGATGTTACCTGCAAGATCATTTTGTCTACTGGGCATCTGTTTACAAAATTTCTCCTTAAGTTCAGTTACAACAAGCTGCGATATAAGGAGACCCGCGGTGAAAGCTCCAACTGTTAGCATAACAAAAACCGCATCCCAGCCCTTTGTTGAAAGAAATCCAGTCAAAAGAGGACCGAGAGCAGCACCAATAGATCCAGTACCATCAATAATAGCGGTAACTGTTGCCAGTGCTCGAGAATCTCCTCTTAGAGAGCTATGAGTCCCAAGATCAGCAGAGACTGCAGTTGTGATGAGTGCATATGGCCCATTAACAAATAAACCAGCTATCATCATGAGTACAATGTTGATGGCCTTAGACATGTATCCATAGGAACGATATAGAAGCATTGCAGGGATTGCAGCGTACATGAAGCTGGCCGCTGTAATGGCCCGAGCCTTAAGTCTATCAGATATGTAACCAGCGAGAATTCCACCAACAATTCCTCCAACATCAAACAGAGTAGAAAGATTTCCAGCAGATTTCACTGACATATACTGACCCTCAATAGCTGCAACAGTATGAAAGGAACATAGACGAGGAAGGGAAATCTTAAACGCAAATAAAATAACCCTCAGAAACAAAATCTAAAACCAATGTAAATGCAAACATAACAGATAAGACAAACGTAAATGCAAAAGTATCTAGTCTAGAATTAGAACTGTATCGAGCAGTGTATTATGTCCATCTGCTTAAATAAAAGAGAAAAGGAGGCATTCAAACATGTCAGGCAGTTGATACTAAAAAGCAAGTTTTACTATTTTTGGAGTGACAATGACTCGACAAGAGTCAATATCCCAGATGTTCTCGGAATTATTCCTGTGAATTTGAATCCAGCAAATAAGTTTTAAATTTTCTTATTCGTTTTCAGTTCCAAATGCATTCTGCAGTAGTAGTCAACAATTATATTTTGGTAAATTTTGATTGAGGCTGAATCTCCCAGTCTGGATCTTATGGGTTTTCTGAATATACTACTATAATCTCTCGATGGTGGAGTCTCAAATTAATGTCCACTTCTCCAATGGCCTTAAGAAATGATACCAACCTTGTATCATTTACCAGTTCCAAGTTAAAACACGTGACCCACATAACATTCTATGTCTAATTAAGATACAAAATGGTGAAATATGCAAAAATCACATGTTTAGGACTCCTACCTAATTGCTATTCCTATCCATTCCATGCACATATTTCGACATAGAGGATGCATATGTTTCTTATGTAGTCTTCATTACCTATCCATTAAGAATCAAAAGAGACACTACTTAATCTAGACTCGGAACAAAATGTCTCTATATATTTCAAAGTGACATCTGTGTGTGTACAACACACCCATTCCCTCAGCCTATCTATTTATATATGTCTGCGCTCTTGCATGATCACATGTCCAAGCATATGAAAAACATATACGTATGTGCATTCCAAAATGTTTTAGAAATGACATTTAGTCATCTTTGTAGTTCCGAGGACTGGCGCAACTACTAGAAAGATCGTTTGAACACAATAATGAATGACCTTAACCTAATGAACATGTGTATGAGCTCATATTTTCACCCAAATCTATCCTGTTACCACTTTGGTGGGAGTTCATCCTCCCGATGGGCAGACAGGAATAGATACTAACTACAACTTCTAACACACTGGAAAGCCAATAGAACTGATTAACAAATATATATCCATGCTTAGATTGAACAGTAATTCGAGATGCACTCTTATCAATTCTTCAACGACAGAGACCTGCAAGATCAGTCAAATCCATGGCAGGAAGGACATAGTCCCCTCTACTGAAAAGATTCGTGCATTTCATAAGCCAATTGGTACGATAATGAGATGGCTTTAGTATTCTCAGCCAACAATATTGGAGAGATTCATTTTACCCTCGCACCGAGTACAAGCAACTAAATTGACCATAAAATGCTACACCAATTCAACAGTCTTGAGCCCCACATTACAACTGCCACACCATCATCCAGAATGCCACTAGCTGCAATCTCTCTCAATCTCCCTCTTATGCACGCCCACGCACCCTAATGACAACTGCTGCTTATACTGCCCCCAGATTACTGCTGGCACCGTTTCAATAATACGAATCACCTCCTCTATATCTCTCTGATGGACTCAGTGCATCTATCAACATACCAAAGTCATTACCAGTGAATTATCTACCAACATGCCAAAGTCAACCGAACAACTTGATAAATCCCTGTAAGTATAAGTGCAGTAAAAACATAACACACGGAGATGACACACAAGCAGTTGCACAAACACATTGATAGAGATATAAGATTAATGAAATATTGGGAATCGGGGAATACCCGTGTGGCTAAGATAAAATGGCAACCAGTACAAAAATGTATATGCCACCAGCTTTGCAAAGAAAAGACATAGTGCAAATGGAATTACACCAGGTATTAAACAAGCTTCAAGAAGCCCAACACTTCTCCTGTTAACGGAAGTAAACCGAGGGTCAGTATTCTGCTCATCTCCAACCACACCATCTTTCAAAATCTGAGTTTCAACATCATCAGGCAATGTTGCAGCATCCACAGGTAAACCATTTAGGTCAGCAAATCCAACATCTTCAGGATAAGCAGCCAAGAACATGTACACCATTATGCCACCCAGGAATATAAATGCGCCTGGAAGAACAAAAGACCAGCCCCACCCATAATATAAAACACTAGCAGCAAGCAACGATCCACTGATATTTCCAACTGACGTGTGAGCATTCCAAATTCCCATTATTAGTCCCCTCTTCCTCTTGCCAAACCAATTACCAATAACAGCAACAACTGAAGGCCACCCTGTGGCCTGGAACAACCAAGCAACCATTTGCATTACCAAATAAAACCAGAAATCATGAATGTTCCAAAAGTAACCAATTCCAAATAGCGCTACAAAAATGCCACTTCCAATCATTCCAGTAGTCAAGAACAGCCGTAGGTCCAGTCTATCCCCTAAATGCCCTGCCACATACATTCCTATCGAATAACAAGCAAGAAATGCAACATCAATCTCGCCCAATTTTGACGTCCCATCCTCTCCATTAAATGGTGCCCAACCCTTGTTTTTTCTAGATCTGCCCGCGTCAATGCTAGTATTAGTCACCATCACTTCCTTCCCAATAAAGAGATCCCCAACCGGCCAAGGAATAACCAAGTTCGAATATTTAATCGGGTCCGGATCCAGGACACTTTTGACTATACTACTGGGTTTTCTTGAAGCATGGTAACCAGCATAGGCTATGAACGTAATTATTAAAACCGTGTATCTATAAGTTTTTAAACTCCAATCCCTTCCCCTAACGCTCCTAATTAGCAAAATCCCAGGTGGGATATCCCTCATTGGATCAATAATACCCCTAGACATTTATAGAATCGCATATAATCCAAAACTTACCGAATAACATTCTTGAAAGACGAAACTCAAGCACAAGAATCCCGCAAATATCTTCCAAGCATGAAACTGTTCAAGAACAGAGTGAAATGGATTTTTCCAAGTAGGAATCAATTCAAGACTGAAATTTTACATATAATCCCTGATTTTCTTGAAAACGATGCACGCGTCTGAACGGTGTCCTTTCTGGTTTATGCGTTTTGTCGTCTAATGCGTGTTAAATGTTAACGTGTGAGAGGGGAGCTAGGTTGGCGGGAAGAGGGGGCAGTTATTATGTGAGACGGAGAGAACGCGTGGCAATCTTCAGCCATTTGAATTCCGCAAATTGGTTCTTCTGTACCACGCATACGATTTGTTAATAAAGCGAGACCTTGGGGCCCGGCCACGTGGTTGATGCTGCCTGATTCCAGGATCAAGACCTACCTTATAACTAAGAGCTATGTAGAACTGAGGTTGACAATCTCGATTGATAACATCTCA
>CAIGRL010123653.1:0-13121 GCA_903798325.1 Fraxinus xanthoxyloides | reverse complement strand
ATTTGTAGTTATAAATATCCATTTCTATTTAATTTAAAGTTTGTTAAATATTTAAAATAATTTTACATTAATTGTAAAATAGACAATCTTTTCCTATCAATTTTAAAGATATAAAAAAAGTGGTTCTTCCTATAAGGTATCTTTAATGAAGCAGATGAATATTTTTAGGAAATATAATTGATGAGTAAATAATGTGCAAGAGGTAGGTAAAATCAAACACGCATTTAAGAAGGCTATTTTTATTAATACTAAAACAAGTCACGCAGCCAGTCTACAAGTGATGTTCTATGTCACTGTAAACTATTTACATTTGTGACCAAATAATATATCAAAATACTTAAAACAACCATTTGAATCAAAAGTATAACTTCATGAAACAGTTGAGCCTAACTGAAGACATAACATCACTAATTAAGTTTCTTAGGTTGTTTTTCATTGGAATTTTAGAAGCAACATACATATGGTGCGACTGCCTTCTATCAAAAAATGCCTTGTGTCAAAAACTAAACTGTCTTCTGTCCAAAAATAAACTTGTATTTTTTCACTTTGCGTTTTCCTCAGAGTCAAGAACACTAATTTGTTCATCCTTTATGTTAGTTTTCATTTTCTTCTTTAAACCAGCCTCAAGCTTTTCGTCTACAATTTGAAACAAAACCCTCTTACATTTGCCTTTTGAAGTGTAAACATTTTTTTAATGGAAAAATGAAAACTTGACTTATATTGACCGTAAAAGTGATCGTAAGTCGCTACAACTTTAGAGAAAAGAAAGTACTTCGGGTGGCAGTTTGGAACTTCGAGTTTAGTTTCAAGATATGAAAGCGGAATAGTCTTCTTTGTTGTTGTTATTGTTGTTGTCAAAATAAGAGAACAAATTGTGTCAATGCATTTAGTTGGTATGTAAGTGTGAAAACAGATAGAAAAGAGTAGAAATAACATCACTTTCCCTCGGTCAATAATTGTGGCTAATTGCTACTTGTGAGAAATATCAAAATCGTCATTTTTTTGTCCGCACATGTAATAGTAAAATGTGAGAAGAAAACACAAATGAATAGTATTCTTCAAAGTCCTTCTTTTAAGAGATAGTAGATTTTTTGTCCACACGTGTAAAAGTAAATTGTGAAGAGAAAACACAAATGATGGTGGATCGGCCTCTGATGGTGGATCTCTATTTAGTGGTTGTGCTGTAGAGGTGAGGTAGTGTGGTGGTGGATATAGCGTGATGTAGTGGTGGTGGTGGTGGTGGTGGTGTTTTCTGTCATGTGTGATTTGTTTGCAATGGTGGTGGTAGTGGTTCTGGAGGCGAGCTGGCTGTGGTGTTGATTTGTTTATGGTGGCGTGGTGGTTCTAACGGGGACGATGGCGATGGTGTTACTGGAGGCAGTGTTAAGTGGTGGTTGTAAGTGTTGTGCAGTGGTAGTGTTTGACGACAGTGCTGTGTGCAGTGGTAATGGTGGTGGCGGTCGTGGATGGGATAAGATGGGGTGAGTGTTTGTAACCAATAATTGGTTAGTTTTTAACAAATAAATGATATGTGACCTAAAAATTGTAACTGTGACACGTAATTTATTAAGTTGTAACCAATAAAATTTTTTATTTTGTGATCAATGAATAAGTTGTGATTTATAAAATTTTCGATTCGTGGTTGAGAAATAACATGTGAGCCATAAAACTCTTGATTTATGACCAAGAAATAAGTCATGACCAATAATTTGATAAGTTGTGATCGATTTGCAATGAATAAATGAGTCATGACCAATAAAATTTTCGATTAGTGATCAATGAATAATAGGTGCCCTATGAAATTCGATTTGCAATGAATAAATGAATCATGACCAATAAAATTTTCGATTAGTGACCGATGAATAATAGGTGCCCTATGAAATTTTGATTTGTGTTCAAGAAGTAATTTGAGACTTATAAAATTTTTAATTTGTGATCGAAAATTAATTTTTGATTAATTAATTAGATAATTGTGATCAAATTGCATATAATTGTGTCTTTGCTATATTTAATTGGTAAAATATATATTTAATAAATTAATTTATTGGATTTATTATATTTAAATGATAAAATATTTTTATTTAATTAGCTAAATACCTGATTTTTGTGTTTTTTTAAACTTAAAACCTGAATTTTGAATTGTTGAAACTTAAACCCGAATTATAAATTCTTCCCAAATTATAATATCAAATGATGGGCTAAACGGGGACTAAGTTTACCTAACTCTTTTACTCCGTAGTGGTGTGGTTGCTTAGTCTCTTTCCCTATGAACCCCAAAATAGAAGAGAAAAATACACACAAACAACAATCGATACAAGCTCAAGCCACATCAAGAATCCAGATCACGGCCCAAGATCCATCACCTCCGGCCGCCGCACACTGCGGAGAAGAGGAAGAAGAAAACCCAGTGTCATGATGAGGCAGCATCAACTGAATGGAAGAAATGGGGGAAAGGAGGAAAAGAACCGACTGTAACTTAGCTTTCAGAAGTGGGGTCCACAACTAGCATTTAAGTGTCATTTTGCTTATTACGTTTTTGTGAATGGGAATTACGATTTCCATCCATTTTATTTTTTAGCATATATGTACAGAACAGAGGAGAAAATGGACATCTTTGGTTGAAGTAAAATCAATTCTCTCTCTTATTTCTTCTACTCCTCCTTATATCTTCTTTTTCTTCATCTAATTCTATCATCACTCATTCTCAATTTAGTGGTTAATTCAACAATTGTGCTGAGATCTTAACTCCTTGAGCTGTGATTATTAAATTGGTAATTGATTTTGAGTGAATTCATTCCCAGGTTGAACTTCACTCATTACACCCAGAAACAATTCGAGTTTTTCATTCTTCTATGGGAATGGTCCTACGACTACTGAAACGACGCCGAAAGTTGGATCCTTCAATTTGGTGGCTGAAAACACGAAAGTTAAAGACCTAAAAAGGCTGAAGATGAAGAAGAAACTGAAGCCACAGATGGTTTTGAAACTGTTAAAAATGAGTATTAGGACAGGAAAGCAGCTTCAAGATTACTTTTCTTCTCAAGTATGGATATACTTCCATAACTTTTGGAATTGCTTTTTAAGAAGATTTTAATATTTTTTGTCATGCATTCTGATAGCTGCTAAGTTATGGTGCCAATACAAGTTTGCAATCACTTGAATAAATGTAAAGTTTTCAATATCCCTATTTCAGTAGGGGCAATACAACTGAAGATAAAAGGTCTCCGCTCATCCTCGATGCCGGACTTCAATCAACACCATAGACGCGGCCTGACATGACATGAGCGCAAGTATTACCAAAGAAACTGAGCCAATATTGATGAAAGCATTACCAAAATCCCTGAAAACTTCAATTGGAATTTCTCTACCTGAACGAACTTCACTATGAAAATGAAAAATACCGCCTTCCCAATGTTTAAACGCAGAAAAGTTTCCAACGCACATAACATAAATCATCAAACCACATCGATAGCAACAGAGATTGTTGTTCTTCTATAAGGTTGATAAGATGGAATACTGTACACAATCATTAATACATATCTAAACCAATTAATCGTCAGGATCAATGCCTACAATTCGAGACTGCAATTACAAGATCATTCATAAAATGGTAAATCCTCTACACTAGTATACAACTCCTATGATTATAAAGAAACAGAGGATAAAATGAAAAAGAAAAGTGGGAAATGAAGGGGGAAAAGGCGAAACGGGTGGAGATGGAAAGGATGGCAGCTTTACTATCGCTTTTCCTCTCGCGCTAAAATTTTATCTACATCCTACGATTGTAATCTAGGGGTTAGCACACAGTTAACTGATGCTACTTACAGGCAGTTCTTGCACTTCAAACGTTCTTCAAAATTCACAAGAGGATCCCAACCTTAGCTTTGGCAATCCTATGGATTTTCTTCCCTTAAAAGCCTCTGGCAGAAGTTTTTCAAAACTATCCAAGAATAATACCCATTCCTGATCGTTCATTTCCCCCAAAGAAGTTCCTTCAGCATCATGGCAATATTTTGGAGTGGGGAAACTCACACTTCTCATCAAGCGACCTGCCTTGGAATTCTCATCCTCATTTGCATCATCATCCCATCCGGTGCTCAAATCTTGACAATTCTCATTTTCATTCGAAGAAAACATCGTCGGGTCATCTAATATACTCAGTGATGAATATCTTGGAATTTTTGGTGGCTTACCACTTATTGCCGGGAAATTCTGTAAGTTCTGAGGAAAATCTAAAACCTGATTGGGGCCATATTCATTTTCATCAAATTGGAAAATCTCAAAAACTTCGTCTTCATCATGATCACTGCAGACAATATCATCACTTCTTCCACAGTTCAAGCTAGCCCTGGCATTCATACAGATATTCTCGAATGGACTCCAATTCTCTTCTTCTCCTTCAAACTCTCTAGTCATCATTTCACCTATATCAGCAAGGCAAAACCCATAATCCGTTGCTTGCTTCAAAAAGATTGTGCAAAGCACAAGAATCCGAATGGAGGACTCCCTAATTGCTGGAAGTTCAACTCTTAGCAGCTCTGCATCTTTAAATGGATCGAGACTGGATATGTATTCAACTTCAGACTCCGAGAAGGGTATAGAGGCTTGTGGCCAATGCAACCACTCAAAATATGGATTGTCAAGTGATTCAGGTAAGCAAAATCCATGATCTATGGGAACTAGCTCAGCTTTTCCCGTGGCATAACTTTCTTGCCCTTGCTTCACTAGAATGTTCCCAGCATGTCTGTCAAGATTCATCAGTCTAACATCCAGTATCCCTATACGGTGTATAGAGGAGACTGAGAAGCGTGAAGGGCCCAAATCTCCCGCATCAGAATCGTGATTTACAAAACGTTGAAGTGATGCGATCTTATAAAGCGGCGCCAGAACTGCTTCTGAACTATTTACATTAAATTTGACATGAGAAAATTTGACTAATACTGTAGGAGGGACACCGGCAAATCCACCATGGTCAAGGAGATAAGCAGCGGATTCGCGCAGGCCAGTTTCACCTATCTTAATTGAGCGTTTGATTCCTGGTTGACCAAAAGTACGGCCACCAAAGCCTTTCGGATTATTGAATGCCAGAGGTTCCTCGTCTATGGGCTTTGCAACGGCTATAGGATCACCATTTCGAGTGCGCAGAAAATAGGCCCCACCAAGCCCACTAGAGACTGGCTCGGGATTGATGCCAGAAGCCATAGCTATGGCAACCTCAACAACCATAGTACGTACTCTTGGTGTGGCACAACCACCAATGATTTCAATCCTAGCATTGATATCAGATTCATCCTCAACTCTAGAGGAATGAGATAGGCATGGGGTGGAGAAGCTTTTGTGGATGTTAGTGAACTCGAATGTATGTTTCAAGGAGTATGTAAGCTTGGATTGACTGAAGTTGAGCATTGTGTAATCAAGCTGAGTGTAAGACTGGAGTTTGCATCTAGGAGGTCGAGCAAATGGCCTGAACCCATGATCTGGATCAACGGCAACAGCCATCTTGATGAATGTCATGCAGGTGAAAATGGCTATAATACATGCTAAGGGCTGCTTTTCAAAGGATCCCTAGAGGGTTAGTCTTCCCTGGGAGATTAGACATCACGTATCTGCATTAATGATAGAATACTCAGAATTTTACAACTCAACCCAAACAACAAGAAGAAATCTGAACAAATAGATAAGGAAAGCTGCTCACAAACACCGTATTGTCCCTCAGAATCCTAAAATGTTAAGTTAAGATTCTGTCTTGAGTTTGGACTGTCATTGAGGTGAATCAAAATGTAATAATAATCCAAGGCTAGATTGTAATTAAATTCACTTGATCTAAAATGAATTAAAAATTTATTTTTCCAGCTTGAATTCCCAGTCTAAAGAATTTGAACATCAAAGGTTTCTTAACCAAAAGTGGTGCATAAATGTCACTGCCGCTTCAGTTTTACAAACGTAATTTCTTCCTTTCATCTGAACTAATGGATGCAATTCATGATAATATGGAAAATAAGTAACATTTTACATGATGAAACACAAGTCTACATCAACATTCAGAAAGCACGTCTTATCTAGAGGTTTGCTTCATAAGGTATACTTTGATAATAAGTTTCAAAAACAAAAGATGAGACTGAAAGGGGAGAGGAATGGCATTAATTTGATCAAAACATACAAAAAGAAGCTTAAATAAAGAAAAGCAACCAATTTATTCTTACTAGAGATTTGCCTAAAAAAGGCTGCAAATATCGACAAATAAAACCATGGTGCTAATCTCCGACCACCTATCAAACATCGAACAGTTGATAAAAATTCATCAGATGATTTAGATCCCGCATAAATGGATGGTTTATAGATCATTAAAAGTTAAGAACCGAAATGAATGATTGCTTGAAACATAAGATTGAAAAGGCACATACCATCCTATTAGTCCCTCGTTCATCCGCTTAAAATCGCCACAATAAACTGCAAATGGGATAAAACGACAATAGTATGCCCAGTTGCTCTTAATTCAATGAAAATTAGAATTTAATCTTCCATAATTTAATTTTAAAAAAATATATATATATATATTCATTTCTCTGAATAAAAACCACTAAATTACACCATTGAGATTTAATTAATTTCTTCAATTTCATACAAGCCACCCCTTGATTGTCCCTACCCGTGCAGATATAAGCATGTGAAGAGAGGTGATTCAAAATTCTAACGTACACAATTGCTAATTGATTGAAATAGGAGAACATTGTATGATTGGCTCCTCTATCATTGTGCGTGTATATCAAAGAAGAATTGTCCATATTACAATTTGGCTTGAAGCCCATTCAGAATTCGTTCAACGAAAAACTAAACCATGATAATAATATTATTATTTCACAGTGTAATGAAGGAAAAATCAGAAATCAGCATAATCAAGAGAAGGAAACAATGCATGATTGCTCCTCAATCATTGGGTGTTTTTCAAAGAAGAATGATCCATATTACAATTTATCAAGCCTATTAAAAGATTGATGCATTCAATAAAAACCAAAACCGAAAATCATGAAATAATTGCAATGAACATTGTAAAAACAATAAAATTTCACAAGGAAGATACATACATACCCAGAAATTAGCAAAATGAATGGAGAAATGGAAGTTACATACCCTGAATACTGGTGAGGCATTCAGGGAGACGGAATGGCAACGGGAGAACGCGAGAGCGAATTATTCCGTTACCGAAAAACTCCTAACAAAGACGAAGTTCTCCCACCCCCTTCTCCTTTTATGCCCTTTTTTCAATTGATACCCCACCCCATGGGGACTCTTCTCTTCCTTATAAATTCCTCCTCCTCTCTCTACAAACCGGTAAATCCTCTCTCTCTCTCTCCCACCCTCCATTGTTTTCGCTCAATGCTCAACTGTTTTCTATTTATAGGATGGCGATTAGTTAGTCTTGTTACTACGTGGGGAAATTTACGAGACGTCCCTGAACTTACATATTTGTTTCATGTTGGTCATTCGACTTATGTTTAGACTATCTTGTAGGATACATTGGCAATACTATTGAGCGTTGAATAGATGTCATATTATTTGTTTCGATACATTGTAGTGGAAAATTTTGTCAATTACGTGGGTGAATCATAATTTTTTTGAACATTAGAAAACTTGATCAATTATAATAACGATTACAAATGTAATTACTAAATTGAAAAAAATATAAGTTGGATGATCAAATTTAAACTAATGGTATCAAAAAGGGCTTGTAACCTATGTCGATATGCTAGATTCATGATGGGTGTCTAATCGGATCGAATCTTATAATTATTCTTATCGGATCGAATCGAATATGGACAATCCGATCCATTTAAAACTCTACACTCGAGGGGCGTTTGGCCCCCATTCAGTACAAGCTAATTCACTAGTTGAATCGACTTGTATTACTGATCGATTTAATACGAGCCAAAAATCTTATTTTTATTTCTTGCTTTAAGCTTAATTTTTTTTTAACTTGGAATAAACTTTGCTAGCATAATGTCTAAAATATCCTTGATATAGATCACCTTTTCGAAACTAATTAAAATAGATATTATCTCAATTGAATCGATCACAATTTAGAAAAATCTTATTTTTATTTTTTGCTTTAAGTTTAATTTTTTTAACTTGAAATAGACTTTGCTATTGTAATGTCTAAAAGATCCTTGATATAGATGACCTTTTCGAAACTAATTAAAATAGATATTATCTCAATTGAATCGATCACAATTTAGTCAAGATGGAACCAGCAATGGTCAACATTAACCCTATCTTCTTTTCAATCATGTTATACATACATCACTTTTTACATTATGTCCCGTGAAAACACGTTATCGGGTCCGGTTTTAAAAAAATAAATAGTTTTTTCACTAATCAAATTATGACAACTTGAATGTTGTCAAAAGTAATGTACACTTTTGATGTATAAATAGTTTAACTATTTTACTTTAAATCAATACAATCGGGAGGGGGTGGAATACACGTAATATCAGAGTCAACAGATGTCAGCATGTTTGGCTAAACTTAAGAGTCACTTTGCTCAATTACGGGGACTTTTGAGAGAAGCTTGCTACTAAGACCAACAAGCTAGAAGAAACCACTATCTAAACCAATCTCAGAGAACACATAAACTTACTTTCAAGTAACTAGTGAACAATGAAATAGAATACTACTATTTGTAGTGAAAATTCTTCACTTTTGGGGATTGGAAACAAAAGGTTAAGGGGTTTTTCTCTTTGTATCTTAGTTTAACTATTTTCCTTTAAATCAATACAGTCGGGACGGGTGGGATACACGTAATATCAGAGTCAACAAATGTCAGCATGTTTGGCTAAACTTAAAGAGTCACTTTGTTCACCTACAAGGACTTTTGAGAGAAGCTTGCTATTAAGACCAACAAGCTAGAAGAAACCACTGCATAAACCAATCTCAAGAGAACACGGAAACTTACTTTCGAATAACTAGTGGACAATGAAATAGAATACGACTATTTGTAGTGAAAATTCTTAACTTTTGGGGATTGGAAACAAAGGGATAAGGGGTTGTTCTCTTTGTATTTCAGTTTTGTGTTTTGAATTTTGAATTTATTTTTAGTTTTGCGTTTTGAGTGTCCATTTTGAGATTGTTGAAAATGTATTCGTTTTGACATTTTGAAAAATTGTTTTAAAAACACCAAAAACACGTTTTGAAAATTTTGACTTGATTATAACCGAAAACACATAAAATGACAAATTTGTCGTTTTAGATTTTTTTTTGTAATTTTTTAACTTGTTTTCAAAAGGCATTTTCGAAAATAGAAAAAATAATGCGTTTTCACTATTTTAGAAAATCGAAAATAGAAAACGACTTAAAAATGGTAAAGAGAACATGCCTAAGATTTCAGATTTGTTGATTTCCCCTCCTTAAATTTAGAGAACTGCTACACTTACGGTCATTAGAGGGCTGTAATTTTTACAGCGTTCTCTAATTAGTGTGGGACCCACAAATTAATTAATTAATGGGTCTCACACTAATTAGAGAGGGTTGTAATTTTTACAGTAGTATTTTTGTTAATTTATGTAGAATAGACATCGTAAGCTGACAAAAAGACAGCACATGTTGTAATAGGCCCTTCACCTTTGTGACATTGACCCGAACGGCATCTAAACACTGAGTTGCTGGTAATCAATATTTACACGTACAAAACAACATATATCGACTCGATTGTGAGTGGCGCCCTTCAAGCGTTGCTCCCACTTGAAAACTTCCACCAGATTGCTCTGTTCAATAGGATAAAATGATTCTTATTCTGCTGCTATAAATGCAATACGAGTAGTAGAAACAGCAAGAGCTTCCACAAATTGGAGGAAAAGACACATACAGAAGCTGCAAAAATGGGTAAATCGGTTCAAAAACGCAATCAATACCATAAAGAAGATTATATCACAGCACATAGTGCACTAATTGCTAGATTAAGCTGGCCTAGTACGCGTTATATATATATATACATATATATATATAATTCATTTTTACAAATTGTAATGGGCAAAAATAACGACAGATTTAACTGTTCTTGTATAATTTATAGAAAAATACTCACATGGAGATGGTGAGGATGAAACAAATGGCATTACATCTGGAGGCTCTGCTTGGAATTCATCCTTTGATGGGGGCTGAGTATGAGAATAAGCAACATTTGGTAATGGACTTGCTACTGGAGGTATTTTAGGAGTCGGAGAATACATGTGCTCAGGATGTGAAGGAGCAGCCCGAGGCACATAAAACGGCGGTGCAGTTAGCGATGCATGAGAATCCTTATTGGGCTTTGATGGGAATCTATTTTTGTAACCATTATGACAATTGGGATGCTCTGCTACTCGACTGTTCATTGGCACTGGTGTAGGTGCTGTTGTAGATGCTGGGGAGACTTTGCCCGTTATAAATCCACTTTTTCCCATTGCTGGTGCAGGTGAAATACCAGGAGCAAGGCCGGCATCATGGTGGTTTTGATTGTGGCGGCGGCGGTGGTGGTGGTGAGGAGGAGATTCTGACGAAGGAGATGGAGATGGAGATGGCGAGGGCGAGGTACCACTTCCATCACTACCAACATTTATGGATGAAAGACGAACGTACTTAACCCGACCAAATACAGTGTTATTTAGGCCAAGGTTTTCAGTACGGGAACCAGTGATGGTCTGAGCCAACTGCTTCGACCTTGACTCTGAAGGGTTAATACCCACTGCCAAGAGAACTCTCGACTCAACTATTGTGAGTGGAGCCACTGTTGAACCTTCATGATTTGTCAGGGTAATGTACAAGTTCTGCATTCCAGAAAAGAAGCAAGAGCATAACTCAAGTGCATGTTTGCAATGCTTACGAGTTGTGACCTACGAAATGTGTGGATAATTAAGTGAGCATTAAGCTGTGAGTCCTAGGAAATGTGTGGATAAAATATATGTTTCAGGAGCTTAAATTAAATTTTAAGCTTGGCCAAACCTGCACTAAATTGTTGAGGTGTTAATCAAAGCAGGCAAGCAAACTTGATAGATATCTAGATTTAGGCAGTCAGGGTATTGGATACTGATTATGCAACTACAATGAGATGTTATTACTTGCTTCTTTTTAAAGGCTAGAGAGTAGAGGTCAACTTGCTACTAAGGCAATTCGTTGTTCACCAATTATGCAAATTTCCCTAGTAATTAAAGAGAAAAAAGGAATAACAGAACCAGACCTCATAAGGAGCAAGATGTAAGCCCGATTTCAGTTGGCTCGTAAGTTCATCGAATTTATATAGTATTTGATCAATGGAGAAGTTCAAGGTAAAGTTGAAAAGGATCAGAACTTTCTGCATAAGAAATGCCTTTTGATCAGGACTGGCAGTAATTCCTCCTTCGAATTTCAGCACCTCGAAAGAAAATGGATCCCCAAAAAAAGTACTCAAATGAAAAAATGATTGGCGTGTAGCTAAAGATACAAAGGAGGCTCTGATTAAACTTTGGGTGGTCACATCAGAATCAACGGCAAACACAACCTTTGTTATGTTTGATCCATCTAACGATTGTAAAGATAATATTTCCACCTGTCATAAAAAGTTGACTATACTAAGATTCAAGGAAAAATAAGAAAATTATCCATGTAGAAACCAGAAAAAGGAAAAAACAATAAAGTTAAATGGTGATATGAGAGCATAGGAAGTACGTTAGTTGTGGAGAAGCTTATTTCATCAAAAATATCGTCCCGAAGTTCCGAGATATAGTCTTTAAGAAAAGAAGTGGGCTGCTTAAGCATAAAACTTGCCACTATGTTATGACCTGGAGAATATCAATCAAAAAATTACAAAACGTATCAATATAAGAAGAAACATGAAACAGCTTGAGGTTAATCTCAAATGATAGAAACCGGAAAATAGTGGTCTAGCATTCCCAAAACTTACAAATGATATGCAGGCTACATTTTTCGTGCATGATTGCTAAATGTTCTACTATAATAGCCTAAACATGAATTCTGACTAGTTCAATAGGACCATCAAAGAGGTCTTTGGTATATTAATGAACGACGTCAAATCACGGGATCAAATGTATGGAGAAAACATGGTGAACTTTTGATCTAGATATAGCATCTACATCTCCTCGAGATTCTTGAAAGATCTCCAGCAACTCCTTGACAACTTAGTTCAATCTTGTACCACATTGTCCATTATAGGACGTTAGTTATGTTGTAGTGACTCGTTATTAGTAACTCTTAAATTTCTGCCAACTTGTGGCATCAAATAAATCCCCAATTCAATAACTAGCTTATCAGTATGGAAGAGGATAAACCATATTGTATTTCGTCTGCAAAATCTTTGAAGAACACTGAAACAAATAAATTTATCGACAGGATTATTCGTCCCTAGGGTGCAAAACACTTATCCTCCTCCAACTACGCAAAATTTCAATGATTTACATCACTATGCACAATACATACAGAATATAACCCAGAATTTTGCTGAGAAATCTTCCAACTTAAAAAGCACCTCAAATCATTTCCGCGACCCTAAATCAAACCACAGAAATTGGAGATTTCAACCACCCAAGAAGTATTAAAAATCCCAAATACCAACAAATATTTGTGCCCCATCCAAAACCCAGATACCAAGTGCACAGATAGAATTTAAAAACAGGAAAGAAACATATGCATTGATATGAAAGTACCAAACAATGATGATTATCATAATCAAGGCCTGTAAAAAACTCAAAACTTGAGTACCAAAAGAAATCCACCAACCTTGATAATCCAGATCCCGGTCTTTTCTATCTCCAATGTGAAAGAATGGCAACCAAAAAAAAGCAGATAAAAGAACAGCAAAACCGAGTACCAAAACAAAAACACATCTAAAAGTCACCACATTTTTAAGCCTACTCCAATTCAAACATTTCCGATTTCTGTTTCCTGAATTTGGAGTTGAACCCTGAGCATCAAGGCTTGTAATTGGCCATTGCTGCTCCCCCTCTACTTTCCCCATTGCATAAATATTCACCAATGAAGGTTTTTCTTGCTTCTTACCACGTGGGTTTTTCTGCTAGACTCCATTATTGATACTTTTTAGATGAAAAACAGTCTATGGCTGCCGTTTACCCTTTCTTTTTTCTTCTCTTTCTAAC
>CAIGRL010123584.1:671-13707 GCA_903798325.1 Fraxinus xanthoxyloides | reverse complement strand
TTTTCGAAAACAGGAAAGAGAACGTGTTTTCACTGTTTTAGAAAATCGAAAACAGAAAACGGTTCGAAAACAGCAAAGAGAACAGAGCCTTATGTTTTTCAAGACTTTTATTTGAAAAATTGTTATTGTTCCTTTTTGAGAAATTGTTTCTTTTTACATTGTATTCAACTCCAATAAAGGAAGTTTTGAACTCACTTTTAAATTTAAGTTCCTTATTCCTTAAGGAGGAAACAATGATATCAACATTAACAAAAGTTTTTCCATATTCAAGTGCATTTTTCAGATCTTTATATTTTTCTGTAAATATGATAATAAGGTTAAAAAATTTTATCACTGGAAAGAGTTTCACCACTATTGGTGAGATCTTGCGAAAGTTTGTTAAATCTATCAAGATTGGTTTCGAGATCACAATTAGGATCAAACTTAAAAATGAAAAATTGTTTCCACATGTAACATTTATTGGGAAGAGTCTTAGTTTTATAAAGATATTCAAGCTTTGCCCATATTTCAGCTGCAGTCTCAGTCTCTCCTACTTCTCTAATGATACTATCAAATAAATGCAAAAATATTATGCTCTATGCAGTTTTATCTTGTTTAATTCTTTTATTATCAGATACTTCTTCCACCCTGATTCATCAAGGGCTCTAACACATCTAAAATCAATTAACAAAGCCTTCATCTTTCTACTCCGAAGGGTAAAGTCTCCATTCCCATTCCAAATGTCAACTTCAACTTTAGTACTACCCATGGTAAGAGTTCGAAAGACACAGTCAATGCTTAAACAATGTAGAGGCAATGCAAAGTATGATGTACTACACATAGAGAATGACAGACCAGTTATGGTACACTTACATGGAGTAATAAAATGCAGGAAATATTTTATTTCAAGCAAGTGTACACAATTTAATAATATCAGAGATGCAGATAACAAGATATCATAGATATAATCCAAACACCAGAGTATACCAAATTTTAAACTAGTGAACTCAAAGAATAATCTTGAAAAAATCGTTAACCTCGGTCTCCTCAAATTCTAGGGTTCTCAAATGAAACCTTAGACAAAGGAAGATCTTGGAGGGTTTCGAACAAGAGATCCAAAAAAACAAAGATCGAAGAAGGTACAGAAATTTAGGGTTAGAAAGTCGTTACCAACGTCTCATATCAGTGGTGTAAAATAGTAAAAACCAAGACTATTTTCCTTTCTCTGTCAAAAGTAAGGAACCAATCTATTTCCAAAAAATATTTTTGCAGATCCAGAATCACGTTCACCAAGAACACTAAGAAAAACTCCAGATCGAAAATTCTTGAAGATCGAAGTTCTTTGAGACCACTGTTGGTATTAACAGGTCCCAAAAAACAAAATAATAGCAGAAAGTAAATTGAACACAAAGAATTTTTCGCCATAAGGCTCGGATGATAACCCAAATAGGTCTAATCACCCGTTGAGCATTCATCGAAGTGATTTTCACGCCAATCCACTAGAAACCAGCAATTAATCGAAGCAAGTATCACAATACAATAGATTCACGAAAGATATTACCCTTAGAGCTTAATTTTCTCTCAAGAAACCGCATGCTCGATTACACAAAGTAACCAAAGGTTACTTGTCCACAACAAGAGCAGAACCGCCCAAACTACACACTTACAAATACTAGATCTCACTAAAAAACACCTAAAGTTTAGAGATTACAGTCGAAACCAAAAGTTTTTAGAGAGAAAGAACAAAGAGAGCAAGAGAAGAGAAAACCATAGAATAATCTCGAATGCCAGGCAAATAAGAAGTCAAGCCAATAATACAAATGATCAGATGCATCCAATGATCACAATCCTTCCACGTGTCTTCATCTTAGCCTTTGAAATATAATGAATGGGTTGTCGGGTTACAGTCAATGGGCTGGACTCTTCATATAAAAATGGGTTACATCATAGGGCCAATCATATAATCATAATGGACTACATCATTGAGCCCAAATTGTTAAGCATATAACTTAACGTGACTACTAATTGTTGGTTTGTAAATTTAATTGAAATCGTGTTCCGCACTTCAAAGAGCAAAACTGACTAATAAAATTGTGTTTCACAATCGTGCTTTTGTTAGTGGAAAGGTTGCGTGAGATGTTTCCAAGTGTCACCTCCCACACACCGTTGGATTGGTGGCACTCCTATTTGTTGGGATTTTGTGATGTATTTCATCACGCGGTTTGGCTCTTCATTCTCTCTTGTTCTAGATTTTGGGTTCTCTGAACTATTCTCCCCAAAGTTTGTCTTCTTTTTTAGTTCTAGAAGATATTCATCTTCTAAACTTCTTCTTGAGTGATCATTGTAAATCTAGTAAAGGTGAAGTTTCATTGTTCTTGGGTGGACAATAACTGATTTATGAGAGATGTTCTAAATTTTTTGAGTAATTTCAATTGTTGGTTCCTTGAAGTTGAACCTTAGATGATTTGGCTCCATTTTAATGCAGTGATTTTCATCCAACGAGGAAGATCAAAATGGGATTAGGAGTTTGCTCTAACACCTTGATTAGAGAGAAAAACCTCGTGTTCTAGTGTTCTTTTTATTTTCAAGTTGCTTTAGGGCGAAAATCTTTGGAGTTGTTTAGAATCTGAGCGTTGCCTTGAGTTAAGTCAAGATTCTAGTTATACTATTAGTATATATTATATAACATCTATGGAATATTGGATATAGGTTACTTTTATATACATGACCAATTGTCTGATAATATATTGACGAAAGACTACCATTGAATTGTGAAAAAATAAAAAATAAAAAATAAAAAATTGAAGATACCTATTTGAATAAAACCATTCTAAACAAGGTATAACCTTTTAAAGAATTTTTTGGATTTAAATTGGATCCGACACTTGATCTTGAAGTCAATTTTGATAGATTTAACAGATTATCCCATATATGGACGTTGTGACGAGAAGCTCTCAAAATATTAAGTGGATGTGGTTCCGATAAATTCAATTAGTAATAAATATAAGGATATTAAAAATACAATTCAATATGATAGAGAAACCTTAACTACTGATATTATTATCAGTGCTCTAAGAAATAAAGAGTCACAATTAAAATTTGAGATAATGAGTCTATTAGTGGTGAATTTTAAACAATTTTATTGGATTTAAATTGGATCCCACACTTGATCTCGAAGTCAATCTTGATAGATTTAACAGATTATCCTATAACCTTGCCAATTGTGATGATAAGCTCTCAAAAGATCAATTGGTTGTGGTTCTGATAAATTTAATTAGTAATAAATATAAGAATGTTAAAAATGCAATTCAATATGGTAGAGAAACATTAACTACTGACATTATTATTAGCGCTCTAAGAAATAAAGAGATACAGTTAAGATCTGAGGTAACGAGTCTGTTAGTGGCAAAAATCCGATGGCTAAATCCAAATTTAATTTAAGAATGGGAATTCTCGTAAGAAAAAGTGGATAAAAAAAGAAGGGAAAATCTAAAGATAAAATGAAGGGTAAAGCTAAAGGAAAGAAGTGCTTTTACTTTGAAAGAATGTCATTTTATCAAATATTGTCTTAAAACTGAGGGAAAATGAGCTTTAGCCTATAAAGAGAAGACTAATAATGATAAAGTTTATGTTGATTTAAATTGCCAACCTAACCAAGAATGAATTCTTGACTCTAGCTGCTCCATCCTCTGTGTCCAAATTGGAAATAGTTTACTGAAAATGTATATGGAGGTCAAATTTTATTGGGCAATCACATGACATGTCAGATTAAGGGGGTAGGATCTCTTAAATTAAGTCTTAAAAATAATATTGATCTAGTTTTAGAAAAGACTATATATGTTCCAGACTTGTAGAGAAATCTTATCTCACTATGGATTTTAGATAATCTGAATTATGACACTGAAATCTTGAGAGAGTCATGAGTAATTGTTGCAGCTCCCAAGAGACGTGGTCTATACATTTTACAAACTAATAATATTTATAGTTCCACTTCAATGACTATCTCTGTGTAGAATGATAAGTCACAAATATGGCATAAAATGTTGGGTCATATTAGTGACAAAGGATTACAACTTTTAAAAAATCAAGTTGCTTTTGGAAAAGAAAATGTAGAAAAACTTAATTTTTGTGATTAATGTATCTTAGAAAAGTATAACAGATTATCGTTTTTGCCTAAAATGCATAAATATGTGACAATACTTGAATCAATGAGGATTAGCTACTGTAACAACTCATACTAGTTTCAAGTACTTTCTTCTAATCATTGATGAATTTTTTCTAGAAAAATCAGCATTTTCTTTTAAAATCCAAGTCCAACGTTTTCAATGTTTTCAAAGACTAAAAGAACTGTAATTGAAAATCAAATTGATGAGAACTGATAATGGTCTAAAATTATGCAATTTTGAGTTTGATGAGTAGTGCAAATTATTTGGTATACTAAAATATAGAACTATAATACACACTCCACAACAAATGGTTTAGCTAAGAGAATGGATAGAACTATTCTTGAAAAAGTAAGATGCACTTTTAAGTTCTAGCCACCCAAAATTATTTTAGGGAGAGGTTACAAAAACTGCTAGTTATCCGAACAATAGAAGTCAAACTAGTGTTATTCACTTCAAAACTCTTGAAGAGAAATGTAGTGGAAATTTGTTGACTTTAATAGCTTAAATAGTCTTTGAATGTGCTGCATTTGCGCATAAGTATGATCTTTCTTGCCTTAAAACTAAGAGAAGAAATTGACCCTATTAATCAGACTCAAGAAATTGGAAGTGATTGATTAGATGTTTCACTTCTAACCTTTCAAAACTTAATTGAAAATGATACTAATTGTTTGAAGAAGCTATGAGTAGTAAAGAAGCCAAGTATTGGCTTGCAGCAATGCACAAAGAAATACAGTTCCTTAAAATGATTAACAACTAGGTTCTGATCATAAAAAACTAGAGGGTAAAGGGGTTGTTGACCATACATGGATTTACCAAAAAAAAATAAAAATAGAAAGGGGTTAAAAGTGACATAGCAATTAAAAGAACTAAGGGTGTGTTTGATATGCCATTATTTTCCATGAAAAATGAAAAATAAATTTCAACTTCCACTTTTACCTTGTTTGATATACTTTATTTTTTATGGAAATTTCTTTTCCACCTTTGGCTCACATATGCTTACCAATTCCTTGATTTTGTGAAAAACCAATTACCAGTTTTTTTGTTTTTTTTAAACAATTGGAAAAAATTCTAGGTACAACGAAAAATCTTTTTTATCATTTTTATTGATAATTTTCATGCAAAACAAAGTGAAACGAATGATATTCGATATGATAATTTTTTCTAAATTTTTTTAAATTTTAAAATTTTTTTTGGCAAGTGAAACAAATTCTAGACTTAATAGTAAAAGAAATTAACACTTTAATGGACAATTTTCATGAAAAACAAAGTCAAACGGATACCAAACTTTCAACATTTTTCAGGTAAAAAATTATATCAATCAAACACAATTAATTACAATCACAGTAAAATAATTTCTAGGCAATTCAATTCCCTAGAATTTAATTTCTTTCCACCCATTTTCCACATTTGCAATCAAACGGACCCTAAGAACATTTCCCTTTTTGTTACTTTTTCTTTTGACTTGTTGATGAAGTGAAATTAAATTCATCGGTCTTGACTTTATCACTACTT
The DNA here is from genome assembly GCA_903798325.1 of Fraxinus xanthoxyloides. Taxonomy (NCBI): domain Eukaryota; kingdom Viridiplantae; phylum Streptophyta; class Magnoliopsida; order Lamiales; family Oleaceae; genus Fraxinus; species Fraxinus xanthoxyloides. The sequence goes on along the minus strand of CAIGRL010123584.1, from coordinate 8,050 downwards.
CCCTATTATACTTGGTTATAACCATCATTTGGATTAAGAACTATCATTCTTAACTTCATGCCAAATAGCTTGATCATAAGATGAAATTATACTTTAACCATCTATTTGTTTTGAATTCTTCAAATGCTTGAAGAAAAAGTTGGCTTTGAAATTATCAATGAACCATTATGCCTTGCTCTCCTTGGCATGAAGTGGGCCGAGCATCCGCCATAAGGAACAAAGACGGATTATAATTTTTTTCATTGCTTAATTCCTTTATTGATTTCTTACATTACTTACATGTAAAATAAACATCAAAAATAAGGATTTGATTCTTATCTAATAATCTGTAATAAAAAGGGTAAGAAAATTAGTATTCCGTCCGTCCCAATTATATTTCATTTTTCTCTAGTCCCAAATATATATATGCATGTTTCTTAATGTATAATATTTTGTTGTGTTCATTTACCAATATACCTTTATTAAATTTTCCCCACTTAATATGCCAACTTTTTGAAATCATCCAAATATATACATTCCCCACTTCTTGGAAACATGGAACATCTCTCATTTCTTCTTCTTCTTCTTCAAATTCTTTATTGATTCCAACAATAATTTAGTTTTACATATTGAAAATTAAATAGGGGTAAATTAGGAAAGATATTGACAAAAATTGATTTTTCAATGGCATTGAAGAAACTTTCTTAATCCCTGTAAAAAACGAAACAAGCTCACATAATTGGGACGAACAGAGTATAAAATATACTAAAAGATTTTATACGGCCAATATAAGAAAAGACGAATTTAATTTATCATACCATTATATTTTCCTTCTAAACAAATCTGTAAATATATATGATGATATAAAATCGACCTATATTTGTATAACCAAAAATCAGATCATGCTATGTAAGGAAACACAATAAAATCCGTAGCTCAAATATTGTGGACGAATCTGCTTACCATACAGTCAGTCACAACCACCTAATTTGTACACATTTCTCAATGTTTGACAAATTAAAAATTAGCAATATATAATAAGAACGTAAGATTGAAGTAAAAATCAGTTTAGTAAGTGAATGTAAGTGATTAATGCAATTAGCCCTTAAAGGAACGTGATCCGTCATAGTGAACCGATCGTATGGACTTCATCACGTAATGACGATTGGCCGTTGGTCAAGTTTTTTCTTTTTTTAACAATCTAAGTTCTAATCTGATTTGTTTTTTGAGAAAGATCAGCCTTATGTCTATAAACACCCCAATTTTTTACTTGTATATTGTCTTTACGCCAATTAAAATTAATTTCAGAAGTTTAATTTACATAAATTTTTTAGTTGCTAACTATTATTATTTGGTTAAGTTGGTGGCAACCTAGCTAATCATAATAATAATAATACATACATACATAACATACATACATACAAGGGCAGAGCCGCAGGAGTAGAGTTGTGGGGCAAATTTCACAAAATTTTAATTGTGAGGACAAAATTAAAGATTATGAGATTTTTTTTTTTGGGAAAATCTTGTGTAAAATATTAAATCTTGGATTTCAAATTTAGTGTGGGTCCGCTCTTGAATGCATATACTATTACTAGTATATTCATTTTATAAATTTTTTCCCTAATTTTTATGAATAATCTAAAGAAATAATTTGTGGGTCAAATAAAATTGTATTAATTTTAGAGAAAATGAAAACAATAAATCATAGTGGATTGAGCCGATCCGACAATGTTTGTGGGTTCACAAGTAAATATGGTCGCTAGATTTGATAGCGGTGAGGACTATGTTCTTAAAGTATTTCCAAAATACTCTTTAAATATGAGATACTCTTTATTTTAAAGAGTCAATATTTAAAATCATACTATAAGAAACTCTTAATATTAACATTTTAATTTAGAGAATGGATATTGGAGAGACAAACTCACTTTCTATAATTAAATGCATTCAAAAAATTTCAATTTTCAATGTAGGAAATCAATAAAATAATCTAAAGAAAAACTAATTAAAATAAAAGATAAAGAAAAATAATAAATATCTTTTGGGAGTAATAAAATTAAGTGTTAAATATAAAAAAACTTATAGAAATATTTCAAAATTTTAACTCTCTAAATTTATAGACCCTCTCCAAATGATAGAATGTACTCTTTAAAAATAGAAAGTTTCTTGGAGATGTTCTTAAAATTATCCAGGATAAACGGTGCTTGGAAATAAGAGAAAATTGTAAAAATATCCACTTTTTTACATAGTAATTTGCAAAAGTATCCAAAAGTTCTTCAATGTCCAATTTACTAAAATATAGACCAAAACGCCGTTATTAACAATTTTAAATTCTACAATGAAGACAAAATTATTTATATAATTAAAAAATTGTATTGATCAATAATATCTTGACACATAATATATACTACTTATTTTAAAAAGTATTATGTCAATCATGTATCAAATGCTCACTTCTTCCTATAAGTGGGTAAAAAAAATATTTATGAAATGTCGAAAAGTATATTTAAAATGTCAAGAACATTATGACATTTAGAGAACTCTCATATTCAGAATGAAATCTCGCTCTAAACAAATGAAGCGTCAAGTATCAAGACAAACATGGTCCTAATGCGATAACATCTTTTAAAATATCGAGAACGTTATGAAATGTCAAGAATAACAACTATTAGAAGCAACTTATAAAAAAAAACAAGATTTCAAAAAAATAAAATAAAATTACCTTCTACTGAGAATCATGGAAAGCTTAATCAACTGCAAATTTGGATGAGATAAAAAATTTCGAAATGAAATTATATGATTTTCTTATAATTGAAAGCATATCATTATTTTTTAGTGTTAATGACTTTTCTACTTTATCTTCTTCTTCATTTTTTCCCAAAATTCTTAGTCAATACCTTATAAATAATAAAAGCAAATGAATCGATTTGGTATTAGATAGCATTAATATAACTTCTCATGGAAGTTACACGTTCTTCTCTAAATTGGTGACAAATTGAAAAAGAAATTGCTTCATTTTTCATTAAGGGTATAATAGACAATTTGATACCCAATTTGACATTTTTTGTAAGATTTATTAAAATTAAACACTTTTCAATTGATAAGTATGAAATTGACCATTTTTGTAAATTCTCCTTGAAATAATTTTTTATGTAATGATCAGTACAAAATAATTGTTTAATTATATTACTTGCTCTCAAAATCTTTGACCAGTAGGTGGGGGCGGCAATTGACAACTTACCAAACATCGACTGAGCATAAAGGGGAGATTGAGGAAGAAATTTGATTGCTTACCACTTACCAATGACTGAGAGACAGACGTATTTTGTTTGGTGGGATCCAGAAAGGACACTATCTAACGTCATTGCTTTTGTTTAAGAGTTCGGAAAAATCTACATGTACAAAATAGATTATATAAAGTTTTACATAATCTACGTGTGACGGTCCCCTATTGGGGGCGCCTAGAGTGAGTTTTAATGTGTACACCAACCTTCAGACAAGGAAGGGTCATTGATTTTAATAATAGGCCGTGGACCCTATGTTGTGAGGGGGTGTACACCAGTCTAATGTACGAATAGCAAATTTTTTTATTTTTAATCCATATTCGGTATACATTAAAATTTTTATTTTTATTTTTCTATTCATTTTCAACCACACATTCTTCAATAAAATAATATTTTTCATCACATCAATAACTTTTCCTCATTTTCAACCATATATTCTCTATCAATCTACTATTTTAAAATATATTTTTTCAAAATAATATGACCCAAACAGACCCTTAGCGTACAAATAGCAAAATTCTTTGTTTATTTGTATATTGGCAAAAAAAATTGTTTTGAGTTGCAAAACTATTGGAATGGGACGTAAACCACGTGTCGAATCGTGTTTACTTTGATATTTGTTGACCAACACATGCTAAAGTATTGCATATCTTCCGGATACTCCGTTTGCATGCATAAAGTTATGTGTGAAATTTCTATGGATACTGTATATAAAATTCACTTATAACTATGAAATTATGTATAAAATGTTAAATATCACGTCATTCCTATGGATACTCTGTTATAAATTCACTTACATGTGAAAAAATATGTAAAAGTACAAAAATAACCTATAACTATAAAATTTACTTATAATTTAAAAAATAGTTATAACTAATTTTGACTTAAATATTTCACCTTTTAAGTTAAAATTACCTTATATGTAAAACAATACTTACAAATAAAATATCACTTTTACGAGTAAAAAATTTCATACATGAAATTATAAAGTAAAAATTATTACTAAAAAACATTCAGAAAAATATTAAATTAAATTTACAAGAATGAGTTGGACTTTTTATAATATCGCTACAAAATATTAATCATAATCTCGTTATAAACGTCATCAGTAGTTAAAAAAAACCCATAACAAGTATCGTGAAACTCCCAAGCATTCCCTAAGTTTCTCTAATGAATAATCTAGATTGAAAGTGTCACTTACTAATAAGTGTTTTTTTCATACTTATTTATATATACATATGCTTATTATTGATAAAAAGAGCGGATACTAAGTCACAATTGGGTAATTTTGGCTTTTGTAGGTCATAAACCCCGAATGGACAGAAAATAAGGTAAAAAGGGAGAAAATGAACGAAAAGAGTACAAAAACACGGAGTTGGGGACCAAAGTGCACAAGTTAAAAAGTTGGAGAACTTTAATTCAAATTATTAAGGGCATGATTTAAATGAAAGTCAAAATTTGAGGATCAGATTGTATAAGATCAAAGTAGAGGGACATAGCATGCATATAATTGAGAACTAAGTTGGACGAAATGAAAGGAGAAAAAACATGAGCTCACGGGGAGGTTAAAAACCCGAGAGCAAAATGCAATGCTCGCGCACGTTGTAGCACCCCAAAATTTTTTAGAATAGAATTTAATTAGTTTACATGCTATATTTTTCTTTTTTAAAGTTGAAGGACTAAAGAGATATATGTATTAACTTCGATTTTGGGCTACAAATATTTAGATCTTTGTTGGACTAAAGAGATATATGTATTATTTTTGTAGGTAATTTCTGAAGTCCCACATATCCATGGGTTCCAACAAGTTTGAGGGTCAATCGTTGTATAAGAAGGTCACCTGTCCAAATTTATCAAGAGCAAGTCCAATTCGAGCGTTGGTACCAAATGCCAAATTGGGGAAGTTTCTTTACCCTCTCCTCTTTTATCTTGTTCTTTCCACATCGTAAACAATGTGTGATTTAAGTTTGGGATGATTGTGCTTGTCTTGTGTTTTTTTTTTTTTTTGTTGTTAACATGTTAGGTAGCATTGCTGACTCAGAATTGTTTGATATTTAAAATTGTTATTGATTCATGAGATATGATCAAAAATGTTATTTGTGCCTAATTATTTTTTAAAATTTTTGCTTATCCACGTGAGATCTCAAGTGATTTTGAGTACAAGAGTCATAATTAATTGTGATCTAATGCAAAAACTATTGATTGATGGGGAAAGTTTTGAATTAGTAAAAACAGATTTTGAGTTTCTTGAAAATTTATATCAACCTATATTCGCTTAACATATTGCAAGACAAGTTTGGAGGTGGTTGAGCCGGCGAAGGATATTATTTAGAAGTGTATTGATTCCATGCATGGCGAACAAAAAAACCTATGTAGAGTGTCTTTTTCTAAATATAAACTAAGTAATGACCATATGTTAGGGATCTAAACCCTATATATTTTTGTCGTGCTTCAAGAAGAAAGTTACACTTGTTGAATTCTTGTCTCACTCCGTAGCCTTTTTTACCCGAGTTATTAAATTCATAGTCGTATATCGAAATCCAATGCCTTTTGGTCTAAAAAATCGAGGAGTTATTGACATAAAACTCGTTACACGGGTAAAAAAAAAAGTTTAAAACTGTGAAGTCAATCATGAATTTAAATTGAAAAAATAAAAATTTGATTTTGTGCAATTGTATTTGATGTTTGGGGTTTAGATAACTAGTTGATTTGAATTATTTAGTATAAACTTAAATGTTGAAGCATTAATTAGTGGAGAATCATCACATGACTAGATGTTGAAATTGCTGACTAAGCCCAACCAAACAAGAGCAGCAAAAGAAAATATTAATTGAAGACAACTTTTAAATTTACACCCAGGAAAAGAAATTAGTATCTATCTAAAATGTGAGAAAAGAAATATTTGACCACTTAGGGTCGGGTTGACACCAATTTGAAATTTTTTCCTTCTTGATAATCTTTTTCGACTCTAGGTGACGATTGAAAGTAAAGTAACCATGTAGACACACCGACCGAACATTTGATAAGCTCAACTTCCTTTTGATGCCATTATTTGGAGCATATTTGTGAATTGATTATACAATTTACACTCATGGATATTTTTGGCAAGTTGTCTAATGTGTTGGTCATTATCACATGTTGCTTGACCGTGTTATAGATAATCTTAGCATATTTGTGAATTGATTATACTATTTTACACACATTGATTTTTCTGCAAGCTATCCGACGTGTTGATCATTATCATGTGTTGCTTGATTGTGTTGTAGATAATCTTGCTCGGAATGCACACGCACTAGGAATGCACGCATGCGTGCGCCGCTTCCTGGCTGGAGTTGTTTATGCTAATTTTGTCAAATTTCGGAAGTCTTTTGAGCAGTTTTCGAGACATGTTTTTAGGGCTTTTATAAGCCAATTCAACCACTTTTCATTATCCTTTTTTCTCTATCCAATCTTCTTCTTCCTCTTTCCTTTTTCTTTCCATTTCTCGTTTTTTCAGTTTTGTTTTCTTTTTCTTCCTTTCATTTTCATTTTCTTTGTTTTCTCATTTTCTAGGTCATTTGAAGGAAAGATTAGAGGAAACAAACGGGGATACATCAAAAAAAGGTGGGGAAAATCTGGGGAACTCAAGATCAATCCATCCATTTTTTCACAAATCCAATAAAAAGGGTTTTTATTTAATCTTGTTGTTTCACCATTATTTTCTATCATTTATGATGTACTTGATAAATATTCTCCTTAATTATGATATATTTAACGTGAGTTAAGTTTTATTGTTGGGATTTATGATTGAAACTTAATCTAACTTGAATTAATTTCAATATTTGCATTTTAATGTTATTTATTTTCATATGTATATACTATTGCCTTTCATGCATTTTCATATATGTGGCCAATGAATGATTGCATTTATTGATTTGTATATTGTTTGAGAGAAGGATGCTCATTTTAGACCAAATAGTAGAAATCTTAGGTTCTTGTAGGAGATAGAAATATACCCATAACCCTAGATGATCTATTGAGCTATTTTTTCCTTATTCTCAAATCATAATTTTAATTGTGTGTTTATTTTTTTTTTTTGTTAAAGTTAAATTGATTAAAATTGTGTAATTAAAAGTAAAC
>CAIGRL010123574.1:0-14552 GCA_903798325.1 Fraxinus xanthoxyloides | reverse complement strand
TTAAAATCAAAATTTTAGGGACCAAAATGTAATCCGTTATATCTTAGAATGACTTGTTTGAATATTTTTTATATTGAGGGTATTTTAGGAACTTCAAAATTTTAAAATGGTCAAATCAATTTTAGGCTATTCTTACGTATTTCTCTTTAACCAGAGAAGGTCAAGTCCCTTGTGTACAATTTTTTTTTTTTTGGGTTGGGAATCAACATTTTGAGGAGTGATTCTTCCGAAGGACGATAATCTTAAAAATGTCAGGAGAAAAATGCAAGAAGATGTTTCATGCTTAAGGAAGAAACAGATAACAGTGGCATGATACATACATATTTTAAACTTAGATCTTGGTCGTTGAATCCCAACGGACTCAATCATAATCATTCAAAAATGAAGTAATTTTAACCATTGAATATGAATGGCACGTAAACGGGTCCAGATCGAGCATATGCCCCCACGTTTTATAGAATTTACCTGCATATTGAAAAATACAATTATGGAGTCGATTCATCTAATCAACACGTCAATCATCGTTAATACATAGAAAATTGCAATATTTCTCTTATCTCAAGTACACAAGTTCGCCACTTAAGTTTGAATTTCAGGGGCTATTATTGATTGATGATCCAATCCTACTTTTCACAAAAAAGTCAGTGCATCGAACCGAGAAATTCAAGAATTTTTTTTAAAGTTCATACCAAACAACAAAATTTAGATGAATCTACCTCTAGGCTCTCTCAATAGAAAATCTAAATTAAATCCTAAAGTCTAACATAAATGATTATACTCGATTTTCGGGGACTATTTGTCATCAAATAAATCTTTACTTGGGATCATAAGTGAGCCTATGTGTCTGAGCATTTTGAAATAAATACGAGCTCAGAACAAAGCTAAAAAACATTGCATTGATAGCTCGAAATCTCACAAGCGATCTTGAACGTAAAGAGGCGAGTCAATATACTTTAACGAAAGCATGAAGACTATATGTGGTGAATGAAACGTGAAAGTTATAACATATTCAGTTAGAAGCCAGCTAATGAATGATTACCATATGTTATCAATAAAGAAGACTCATTTACCGTTGATATCTTATTAAAAATTTAAAAATAGACGCAATCAATGAAAGAATGACATACAAAATTCAGTAGCTTCCTTTTAAATAGCCATTTCTCCTGTTTGAGCATTGAATAAGAGAGTTTAGGAACCACATACTGAATGAGAGAAATTTGTTGATCAGTCTTTATTATAACTTAGAGAAAAACAAAATGTCTAATCTCAACACGAAAAATGAAAAACATGAGTAGAAAGATATGATTATTGAGATCAATTTATATCCAAGTAAATCTTATCATCGTATTTTCTCTCGAGAGCTAGTCTTTGAAGAAATAATAAATAAATAAATAATAAAAAAAAAACTAGTGCCGACAAATCTAAAGTCAATTCCTCATTTGCAAGCTCCAGCATGGAACATAAGAAATTTGAAGACTAAGAAATTTGAAGACTTGTTTGCAAGACCATGTTGGCATTTGACAATGGACATCGCCATATGCCGACACTAATAAGGTTTGCCTCCTATTCTTTTAACTATTTTTTCTACACTCATTTATTTTTATTTTTTTTCAATAAAATAATTTTGCACTTGTAGTCATGAGTAGAAGAATGAAAATGAAAATGAAAATGAAAATGAAAATTAAAATGTGTACTAAATAGGGATTTAATATTGTTCATTTGTAATTCGGTTATATTAATAATAATTTAAGAAATAAAGGAAAATTATTATTAGATCGGACGGTCACCATCAGATTACAAATTACACGAAAATACTTGCATTGTATTCAATCTTCTGATCCAGAGAGAGAGAGAGATTCATTTCAACCAATAGAAGCTGCAAAATTTATTGCAAATATATACATTTAATTATTTCCTAGTACGATAATTCATTGATTCATTGCTTTTCATTTATATTGATTGATTTATTTATTCCCTACAGTTGTTTTCGATAATATAGAGACCTATATATATATAATTAGATAGATTGAGAAAAGGAAACACTTGTTGAACAGATTGGGCGGGATTTTTTGGTTTGGGAATTTGTAATCCAATGCGGTGGAAGGCACCGCAGGGCGGTGAATCAGGATTGTTGAAATTTTTTAGCTGCGGATCTGATGGTGAGAATCGCATCATTTTTGAAGAATTATACGGGCAAAAAGGAGGAAACGATTATTAGTATTGAGATTGTAGATAGCAGCGGTGGTGGTGGTGGTGAGGTAGCTGATTTTATTGATTTGAGGAGGGGAAGAGGGAGGACGGAAGTGGTGCAGGAGAAGGGCGGTGGCGGAGTAGGAGGAAGATGCAGCTGCACTTCTCACCTAGCATGAGAAGTATAACGATATCGTCGAGTAGTAGTGGTGGAAATGTCAATGGAGGAGGAGGCGATTTGATGAAGATCAAGGTCGCACCTCGCCACATCTCTTACCGCACGCTCTTCCACACCATTTTGATACTTGCATTCTTGTTACCTTTTGTCTTCATTCTTACAGCCCTCGTCACCCTAGAAGGTGTCAACAAGTGCTCCTCATTCGGTACTTTCCACCCCCAATAAATATTGAGATTGGCTTTATATCAAGTAATCATTAGGATTGGTTCTGCAATATGGTTACTTAGATCTCGATGATATGAGATGTTTATTGCTTAGGCTGATTTATATCTACTTTTCTTATCTCTCTGTTATGTTGGGAATTGCTTAGTTTTTGTGATTAATTTGCTTTATAATTTATTGAAGTAGTATGGATACATGGGGGATCTGAAATGGTCAGCTTGTGCAAATCTACATATTGAGTCTCTTTATTCACGAAATCAGTTACTCCAATGTTAATAATATATGGATCAAGACTCGAGAGTGTTTTTTTTCTTTTAAAATTTAAGTGGAGATTTGAGTACGTTTTACGGGTTTTATTTGGATGTGCTCTTTATTGAATTATTTTAGCCGGTTGTGTATAATTCCCAGTTCTAAAATGTCTTGTGTCTTTGTATGCGCTTGCATGCGCATGTTTAAATTTTTCTTCTAATAGTGACAAGCTCTCACTTCATTGAAGACTTAATTTGAAATAAATCTCGTCTGGTCTTATAGCTTCGGAAAAGTTTGGGTAACCTACCACACATTTGAATGGTCACTTTTCAATGATTCGATCATTTATGCATTTGGATGCTTAATGTTGTAGTGCCTGACAATATCTTCTACTTTTAGCACCTATCCTTGAAAATAAAATGCCTGCTAATTTTTACAACGCAGACTATACATGCTTGTTTCTTCTACTCATTTTGTTACTTGGCATCTTTTGCTACCTCCTTTTACTGGTGCTTTCATGCTAGTACCATTCTCTCTTTCAGCATAGCTCTGACTACCAGTCTACCTGATTATGTTGTTTATGCATTTTCATGGTACCGGTACACCAACTTGGAATCCTACATGTCTCTAAATTTGGAGGAATAAAAAATCTCAGTTGATCTGATTGTCTGTGAATTTCTGTTATCACACTATGGTTATACTCCCTCTTTTTCTTTATATTTTGACACATTTTGCATCTAAATTTTGATTTTAGTTCAATCCCTTATATATTTTACCTGTTAATGCACTTGTTCGAATTTATGATCTAAATTCTTTTCTTTCATTCTCAGATTGTTTAGGAAGACGGTTGGGGCCAAAGCTTCTTGGCCGAGCTGACGATTCAGGGGTAAATATAGATATATAGTCAGTTTGCATTTCTTGGATTGATTACATTATGCCTATATCACATATTTTCCTTAATTTCAAGATATTACTTATGCTTTAAATAATAAGTGAAACTTTGTTATTGTTGCTGTTGTGGCAGAGGTTGGTCAAGGATTTTGTTAAGATCCTCAATCAAGTGAACTCTGACAAAGTCCCAGATGGCTTGAAGCTCCCAGAGTCTTTTAGTCAACTTGTTTCTGAAATAAAAAACAAGCACAGCGCAAAAGATTTTGCTTTGATTTTGAAAGCAATGGTATGCATTACCTGGTAACCCTGTCTCTTAATAATTTCCCTTATATTTGGTATATTTATGCCCCTGGCCTTGTATGCAGCTTATATTTTTGAACTTTTCACTCTTTTATAAGAAACGCTCCCATATTTTACCAGTTATTGCAAGTTTTGCCTGTGAAAAAGATACTTCAGAGCCTGTTTAGCTCTCCTTCCCCTTCCCTGACACCAAACAGAAGCCATCTAAAGTATTTTCCCTATTAGTTTGAACTATACTTTTCGGTTTCCATTTATCACAACAAGGCTAAAGATCCCAGTAATGACATGAAACAACTTATTTGATAATGCTTATTCTGGGGCATGTGAAAGATGGAAGTAGGACTATGATAATGTGATAGAGGAATTGTTGTATTATAGCCTTTCTATTATTTGACATCAAATTGAATTAACTGTGCCCCAGACTGCACAATTGTTAAAAGTTCAGTGAGAATCAATAATTTATTCTTTTTCTTATTTTCTTCTCGATATTTATCCTATTAGCAATTGAGTTTTGTACTTCACTACCCACATCCATTGTTTACAATATATTGGGTTTCTTGAGGCGATCTTTTCTTAAAATATGTGAATTGGAAGCTATGAAGAACTGTTGTGAGCTTAATTGTTTAACTTAAAAATAAGATGAAAAGTGCTCTTCCTCTGGAAATTCTGAAGATTTATACTTGAAAAGATGAGAGTGCAGTATAGGGAAAATGGTTGCTGGGTGTGGTTATGTATGGGATGCTGAGACATCGATTTGAGTAGGACGCCCTTTTTGGAGGCAATCAAGATTAGTTCTATCAGCCATGTTCTCTCATTACAGACACAGACTTGGAAGTGGAATCCCTTTCACGAAGAACTTGTAACCATTGCCTTTTGCTTCGATCGAGCAAGAGAAAAATCTGTCTTCATTCCCCCTCTCGTGTGTGAGCTTGACTTGTGCTCTTCACCATTTGTCTTGAAGTCATGGTTGCAGCTTCTGTGGTGTCAATCTTTTGTGTGTAAATATGTTGTTGTTGGACAGTTTAAAAAATGCCCTCATCAGATAGGTCCACTTATTTTCAAATTTTGAAATATGAAGCCGCCAAAACATCAGAATCTGCTGAGTGGAAGCCTAAGAAGGGAAGAGAGGTCAAATGTTAGAAAGAACTAGAGAAAAATTGCCATTTCTGTATTGATGTTTTTGAAACATTACATATTGTAGCTTTACTGGAACAGTTATAATCATGGCATTGTACATATAATTATTAATATAAATTCTTTGCACCGTACAGCAACTTTGTTTCACGAGTGATGTTCAGCTTAATAATATTTGCCCATTTTGCTCAACAGATGGAGAGATCTGAAAGGGAGATCAGGGAGTTGAAATTTTCAGAGCTAATGAACAAACACTTTGCAGCTAGTGCGATTCCAAAGGGCATTCACTGCTTCTCATTGAGGCTAACTGATGAATATTCTTCCAATGCTAATGCACGCAAACAGCTGCCTTCACCAGAATTACTTCCTTTGCTTTCAGACAACTCGCACTACCACTTCGTATTGTCAACTGACAACATTCTGGCTGCTGCAGTTGTCGTCACATCTGCTCTCCAGACATCACTAAAGCCTGAAAAGATTGTTTTCCATGTCATAACTGACAAGAAAACATATGCAGGCATGCATGCGTGGTTTGCCCTCAATCCTGTCTCTCCTGCTATAATAGAAGTGAAAGGTGTTCATCAGTTTGATTGGTTAACAAGAGAGAACATTCCAGTTCTTGAAGCTGTGGAGAACCACTATGGGATACGGAATTACTACCATGGAAATCATGTCACTGGGGCCAATCTTAGTGACACCACCACCCCACGCAAATTTGCCTCAAAACTGCAAGCTAGAAGTCCAAAGTACATCTCATTGCTCAATCATCTCCGTATATATCTCCCGGAGGTAATCTTGTCATTGGAAGTACATTTCCTGCAGGTTTTTTTTCATGCTTTCGTTGCTTTGGAAATGTATAGAAAATGATTCTGATGGTTGGGCACTGATCTATGTTATGCACACGTCAAATATGTAATTTCTGATGCCGTCTGACAAACTGCAACATCTTTTTGTCCTACCCTGTTTCATTTGCATCTACATCATAAATCTGTAAAATATATTGGTACGGGGGTGTAAATCCTCCAGACTTAACCATGAGAGTTAAGAGTTTATGCTTGGGAAAGGATAGAACATAAAACGATATGGCCTTTAAATAAGCAATTTGAGACATACTTAATTGCTCTACTTATTCACAGAGCTAATTGGCTTCATTTCATGCTAGGATTTCTCTATGTTCTTAGATGTTTAATCAAAGATAAAATTTATTCGAGTTCAATCGTCGAGCCTGGTTGGTATATCTTCAACTTTTGAATTCTTGACTTAGATGCCTTCAGAACTGAAGTGATATTTTGTTGGTGCATAATTCTGTATATAAAACCTCGCAATTTCAACAAGGATTATGCTCTTGGTTTTTCGTGGATGAATGGGATTTTACCTTATGTGGGGGTCGTAAGTTCTCTTTTTGTACTCAGTTTTCTGTTTATTTTATTACCGTACGCCTTAGATTCAAAACTGTTTCAGTTATTAAATCATAAGTAATTTTCTTTTCTCCCTTTCTGTATGCTCTGCTGTAAATATTTTATTTGTATTTGGTGCAGCTCTTCCCGAACCTTGACAAGTTGGTTTTCTTAGACGATGATGTTGTAATTCAGCGTGATTTGTCTCCTATCTGGGAAATTGATCTCAATGGAAAAGTTAATGGAGCTGTTGAAACGTGTAAAGGTGAAGATGAGTGGGTGATGTCTAAGCGATTTAAGACTTATTTCAACTTCTCCCATCCGCTTATAGCAAAAAATTTGAATCCCGATGAATGTGCATGGGCTTATGGGATGAATATGTTTGACTTGCGTGCATGGAGAAAGACAAATATTAGAGACACTTATAGCACCTGGCTTAAACAGGTAAAAACCAATTATATTTTCTTCTCAGTAGTCTCAATGCATTAATTGCTTGGTATTGGTCATTCTTGGCTTCACATAAATTTGGAGTATGAATAAGTGGACTATGTCGACAAGTAGAAGGTCCAGCGTTTTTATCTACAAGAGTTGTACATGTTTTATATAAATATTGGCCTTGATGTCATTATTGTGATTTGTCGTAAGAATCTAGCTCTGTGGGTTACTGCATTGTAGATATTGCTGGTTCTGAAATTTTAGGGGTGTTAGGCCAACTTCAAATATGGGGCCCTATTTATATACACATAATTTTTATTAACTAAAAATATTCAAAATTATAAAAATAATAATTTAAAACTTTCAAATGTTTAAATTAATTTGCTCTTCTATATTTTTGACACAAAATCAACAATTACACTATTACAATCAATTTGTTTTAGAACTTCATTTTCAATGGACACCATGATCAATTTATTCAACCTTTCTTGTGACATTGTTAACCAAAGGTAGGATTTTGTCTACTTCACTTTTGCGAAGATATTCTCGACAATAGCAATTGTAACTTGTATAGTCAAATAATATTCTATATGTAATCCACACATTTAGGAAACGGCAGTCTATCATTTTAATATAGTCTAACACTTCAATCGTCTTTTTGGTCTTTTCTAACAAATAGTTTTTCAAGTTTTCTAGCTCAAAAAATAACTCTTGCCCATAATATTAGAATTTATATTGTGCTTAAAAAATTCTTCAAACTTATCACACCAACATTTCAAAGAATTATCATCTACAATCTTCAATTTTTGTAGACAAACATCCAAAAGTATTTTTGCATTTTTTGAAATTCTTCAAACTTTAAGTTAAGTGAAGAAAGAACCTGGTCAACATATATAAGAAATGATTAACTCTTAAAGATTCTTCAATTGTATGTGTTATCTCATCATTGAGATTTTCATCAAAATGTTTCCTTCTATGATTAATATGTTTTTCATGAAATATATATTCAACTTTCATTTGAATAACGATTTCTTTAGCATAAATCTTGTCAAATTCAAATTCAATTTCTTGATATATTTCAAAGTGCGTGCTTTCAAGTAACTATTGACAATATCAATAGACATGTCCTCATATTGTAACATTTTGCTTACTCTATTAATAGCATAAATATATTTTACCAAATGATCATGCCAAACAGGAACTCAAAATTCGTAATGGCAAAAGATAAGCTTTTACATGCCTTAAGGTCATCACATGTTTTTATCAAGTTTTGTAAAGAGATTTTTATTTGTTGCGCTTAAAATTTTATTGCTTTAATACTTTCAACTTGACTTTTCCAACATGTTTGTGAGAGTCGCTAAGTATCAAACATTTCACATCATCTTGAAAAAAATATCATTGTTCTGTAGATGATGTAAACACTGTATATACACAGGCGCGTGCACGCGCACTAGCACTATACAATTTCAGAAAAATAAAAATAAAAATGATTTAGCCTTTATACAAAAATTTGCTATAACCCAAAGTACAGGATAAAGACTGTGACAGCCACATTATGTGTAAATGCCATTGGATTTACTTCTAATACTCTTTTTTTTGTAAAACTGTATAGGTCCCTTTCATATTAGAACCATTATTATAACAATGACCTCTTAAATCACCAATATCAAGTTCAAGTCTTTTAAAAATAGTATCATTACCAAAAACAAAATAAAATAAAATATAATAAAATAAAAATTCTTCTACTTTATTTGGACTTACTAAGATATCTACATAATTAATCTTTAACTACTTCTACGAATAAAGATGGAACTAACATAATGTTTACCTTATAATTATATATTAGTATGTTTGCTAATTGTTCAGTTCAATTGGCTTTGTTGATTGCATTTGGACTTTATTTTGTTTGTAATTTTTTATGAACTATATGTAGTAATTTTTTTGGGGGTCCTCATAAAAGTAGGGCCTTAAGCGATCTCCTACCCGCCTATGTTTAGGGTCTGCCATTGATTGTAGACATGTAATCTTTTGGCTTACTGTGTAGCATAGGCAAGCTTTAACATGGCTTTGATTTTTACCCTTGAATTCTATTTGGCTCTAACAAACCCCACGACTTAAATGTATGGTGTTAAATTGTGTGGTTTGCCAACATGTTTTATTTGGGGTGATAGCATTTCTTTGAAATGACGTTTTTACTCTTAACTAATGTATGTCTTTTCTATGAGTAACAATTTGAAAAGGGACTTTTACGCTTAAAAATGTCAAGAGGCAGATACAACTTTTAAGACAGTCGATTGAGTTTCCCTTTTTTTGGAGTAAGTTTTTTGTTCTTACCAGAGGTTGTGGGTTGTTGTAGAATCTGGAGTCGAACTTGACGTTGTGGAAGCTAGGAACTCTGCCTCCTGCTTTGATTGCATTCAGGGGTCATGTTCACCCTATCGATCCCTCGTGGCACATGCTTGGATTGGGCTATCAGAATAAGACCAACATTGAAAATGTGAAAAAGGCGGCGGTGATTCACTACAATGGCCAGTCGAAACCATGGCTGGAGATTGGCTTTGAGCATCTCCGTCCATTCTGGACCAAGTACGTTAATTACTCTAATGATTTTATTAGGAATTGCCATATGTTGGAGTAATAATCAACCAATTCATGGTGTACCAAGGAAATGGTGGATAGAAGATGGCAGCATTACATGTTTTGCTCAAAGGTTTGTTTGGCAGGTATAGAAATTTGTTGATATTCAATATAGAGGAATTGGATAAATTCAAGACCTGGCTAAAATGGGTGATATACAAGAATTCTTAATTTGCTGCTGTACCCCCACTTCCTAAGACGAACCTACCTGGGCATGAGATTCATTTTTTCAGTTTGTAAAGTAGCAATTAATCATCTATATTTCTGGTAGGACCAAGGACATTATTTTGGACGTCAATGAGCACTGCCTACGTCGTTTTGGTTACAAGGGAATAACGGTTTATGGATTATAGAAAGTGTTTGTGATTGCCATTGGATATGCAAATTGACACGACAAGGAACAGAGTTAGGATGAGGCCTTGTGAGGCTTCGGCTCTCAACCCACGTCCATAGAGATAATTCTTTACCCCAATTTTTTACCCTTTTTCATTAGTTTTTATTGCCATGTCCCCATTTTCCCCCATTTTGCAGATTTTATATCTTCTTGAAATTTTAGTTGGTAGATTATTAAAGAGCTTGATTGAGTTAGGTATCATACGTTATATGTTGTTATTTGTTCTGTATGATTCATGAAAAAGATTAACACATGCAGATTATTTATTGATGAAATTTTATAATTGATGTATTTGCCTTTGCGATGATCATATAAGGGCATGTTTGGCACGCCTTTTGAGAAGTCAAAAGAAGTTTTTGAGATATAAAAACAGCACAAAACGTCTTTACGTTTGACACTTCTTGCGTAAAACGTCCATACGTTTTATTTTTTCACATTTTCGTCCTTATTTCAACGTTGCATTGCGGAAAACATCATTTTCAAAACAAAACGTCCATATGTTTGACGTTTCTTGTGAAAAACGTCCACGTGTTTCATTTTTTTGTATTTTTGTCCTTATTTCAACGTTTCATTGCATAAAACATCATTTTCACTATTTTTAATGTAAAATGATGAATATACATTTCTATTTAAATAAAACAAAAAAAAAAGAGAAGAAAAATAAAGAACAAATTAAAATCTTACTTCTGAACTTTTTAAAAAATGTAAATGAGTCTAAATAAATTATTAAAATATAAAAAATAATCAAAAATAAAAATAAAAATTGTTTTTCCCTCCTATTCTTCTCCTCCCAGTCCCTCAGGCTTAGCCGCCACCACCACCACCACCACCATTATTGGAAAAAGAAAAAACTAAAAATATTTGTCACCTAACCACAAAATTCAACTATGAAAAATCAAAATTGTAGAAACAGTCAACAAACCCAAAGAATTTTCATCCAAAATCTCATTATTCAATTGCTTGAAGCTCCAATTCATCAATGGCGGCCTTTGCAATTCTTCATCTCTATTCATCATCTCTTTCCATATCCTTCAAAACCAACAAACCCATTCTTCCTAAAACCCCTTCCATTTTCAAACCAAAGTTTCAGAATCAAAGCCACCACATCAATTGACTATTCTACCCTATTTAAATCACCCTTCAAGAACAACTCCAGCTTAGGGGGTGGTGGTGGTGGAGGAGTGTTGATGAACAAATCATGGGGGCAAAATCGAACCATATAAAATCTGCAAATTATGCTAAGATAAAATTTATCGCTCAAGAAATTAGTGTTTTAAGGAAAAAGAAACTTACCTTGCCCATGAGTTCATCAAGCAAAGCCCTCATTGCATCCATTCTTGATAAATTGAAGAGGTTAAAACTTGTAATAAGAATATATATATTGGAATAAATTTACAAATAATTGAAATGAGAAACCCTAAAATTTGTGAAAGGGGGTGGCGGTGGCGGAGGCGGAGGCGGAGGCTGAGGGAGGGGGAGGAGAAGAAGAGGAGGGAGAAACAATTTTTATTTTTGGTTATTTTTTATATTTTAATAATTCATTTGGATTCACTTGTACTTTTTAAAATAGTGCAGGAGTAAGATTTTAATTTATTTTTTATTTTTCTTCTTTTTTTTGTTTTATTTAAATAGAAGGGTATATTATTCATTTTACGTTAAAAATGGTGAAAATGATGTTTTCCACAATGAAACATTGAAATAAGAACAAAAATGCAAAGAAAATGAAACGCATGGACGTTTCCCACAAGAAATGTCAAACATAGGGACATTTTGTTCTGAAAATGATGTTTTCCGCAATGAAATATTGAAATAAGGACGAAAATGCGAAAAAATGAAACATATGGACGTTTTCCACAAGAAGTGTCAAACGCATGAACATTTTGTGCTATTAAGCCATATAAAAACTGCTTTTGGACTCGTTTGGCTATTTTTATGAAAATGTTTCTTCTAGTTACAAAAACTTTTAGAGAAAGTTGATCTAATGTGACTTTATCTAAAAACACTTCTGAAATAGGAAGTATTTTTAGAAATTAGTTTATAAACAAAAATTAAGGCAGCTTCATCATGAAACTATTTTACAAGAAGAAAATGCAAAAATAAAAGTCATGTCAATCAGATCTTAAATGCTGGCGTGTTATGGTTAGTTCGTGGAACTAGTATGATGGAGTAATAATTTCCTTGTTACGATAGTTAAATAAGAAAATGAGCGTATCGAATGTGCCAGTTTTCATATATCTAATAAGCTTGTTTATATTGAGGTTTCACGAGTAATACATGCTAATTATGTATTCTTTATTGTTTAGCACAACATACATTGGCAGAACACATTGCACAAACGAAACAATAATATTAAAAGATCCAAGTAGGGGTCGGCATGGTTTGACTCAATTTGATTTTGACGAGAATTGGATCAAACTGGTATCGATTGAAGTTTTACACGTGGAAATGGTTCCATTATGAAACTCCAAAATCGTCTGGTTTTGATATGGTGATATAGGGTCTCACTCTCGATAATTTTTTCTAAAAAGATTTATTATTCTAACATGTATTAATTCATGTGATTTTTATACATAGGCTTAGTAGTTGATTTAATTGAGATATTGTAAATTTTTTATTTTATTTTTTTGCAAGTGGATAAGTGGAAACGAAAAGATCTGATTTGAGTGGTGTAAACATTAGTGAAAATTCAATGCTATGACATGAAGTATCCATTAAGAACGAAGGTGCGAATAAGAGAGCATTTTGTCAACGACGAAAACGTTTGCACAAGCAGTAGTGGATGAAGTAAAAATAATAATATCGACTTGAATAAAATAAACATTCTCGAGAATCCAAAATTTGAAGTTTTTTCCATTAAGAGTAACACTCAACAATATACTTTCCCTATTTTTTTTTTTTTTGAAAAAATGTTGTTTTAGAATTTAATATACATGATTCTCATGGTGGAGTTTGTCAAGTTGGCAAACAAAGAAACCATAGAAAATGATGATTTTGGTTGTTCATAGATTCCTAATTAAATAATTGGCTGCCAAACTAATTATAATTAAGATAGCTTGGCTCTTTGGCTTTTTCTCATAGATTCGTAACTTTTAGGGATAATTGTAGCAAAAGATCCAAATCTTTAAAACATTGACATACTTTTCTTAAACTTTTGATTTGTTATATTCGTCACTCCTAACCTTTTCAAATATTGCAAGTGAGGCTCTTTTAGATGGGTTTCATCCAAAATACTACTGTCAATTGATCCAAAAAATTGATTTTGACTATGTTTTAATCAAATTTAAAAGGGTAAAATAGTAATTATCTATTAATCACATTAAATAATTAAATAATAAACAATAAAAGAAATAAAAGCAAAAAAAAAAAGTTAACCCCACCCCACCCCAAATGAAAACCACCACGTCTTCCACCTCTTGCAATTCTCCCATTCTCTTCTCGGGCAATAATTTTGTAAACAAAATTGATATATATAAATAAAAATTTCAAGTACCTGACAATTAGATCAAGCAAATTTTTTATTCGCCTACGAATTCTATTTGTTCAAAATCATCTTTATTGCCTAGGAAAAAGTTGAAATAAGATGAGAGTATGGAAATTTCAAAGAACAATTTCATCCCTTGTCGTGTCCAATTCCAACAATTTACTTCAGCTCTACATCAACTCGAGATCATTGAACCCAGGAAAACAATCCCATCAACAAATCATAGTACAAGGGCTACACCACAATCCATTTGTTACCACCTAAGTGATTTTGTTTTATGCAGATTGCAATGACAAATAAACGTCTCGCATACTGTTGAACAGATTGCCTCAACCAAATGTTTACGCGTGGACCTCACCTCACTAATTTAGATTGTATTTCCATCATCTTTGCTTCTTGTCAACATATGTTAGCACTAAGATTGGGATTAGAAATTTTTGCATATGCACTTTGAGGTGGCGGTTGACGATTTTGGTTTTGAGGGGTTAGGGTGTTAGAGCAAACTGCCATTTTTTTGGGATAAATGCAGTGGCGGTTGGTGGTTTTACTTGGTGGAGGTGGCGGCGGCGACGATAGCGATAGAATGTTGTTTCCGTTGTCAGCTGACAATGGTTTCGATAGGCAGCTGTGCCGTGGGTTGAAGGGATTTTTGTTTAGGGTTTCGTTAGGGGAGGGGGGATGAGATTGACATTTCTTCTCATTTTTGTTTATTATTTAATTATTTAATGTGATTAATAAATAGTTACCATTTTCCCTTTTAAAATTGATTAAAATGTTGTCAAAATTAATTTTTCGAGTCAACTGTGTTGACTTATAGTTGATCTCATATTTTGATCATAACAAACAAATTGTCCTTTTCTTATCTCTAACAATTGAATTTAAGTTTTCATAGCTATTGTGGTCAATTTGATCAATTGGAGACAAAAATATTGCTACTACAAGACTCGCAATTTACGATCTAAAAAAATCAAGATGGAAGTTGAACATTCATGTCAAACCAATCAAAGATAAGAATAAATTAAGCATTGCGCCAAATCGAGTATT